>JADBJO010001246.1:143992-211492 GCA_016801955.1 Conus betulinus | reverse complement strand
GTATGCCGGGACTGCATACAGACAGACATGTACAGAATATCGTGGTGATTTCTGCGTGGCATTTAATTGTACAGGAATATAGTTAAATTCACATTAACTGGGTAACTGTCGGTAGCAGCTGTCTGGAAAGCTCTCTTCACAAGGATTGACTCTGTGCGAAATCCACACATGTCATATAAAAGCTGTTGTGTTAGACGGGTTTTATACTTGCTGTCACCAGCTTATCAATAGTACGTCACTGGCGCAGACCTTTTTCTTTCTTTCTTTCTGGCTCTGCAGGCTGATACTCCTGCGGACACTCCATGTATAGACAGGCAAGGATTAATCCCATCTACCTAACAAAGGGAGTGGGAGCTTTGTTTGTATGACCGGTTTTTGTTGTTGTTGTTTTTTTTTATATCCCGCCATTAAGGCAGCCATACTCCAACTTCGGTGAGAACACAAAGCTTTTGACACGACTGACGCCATACCCTCTGTACCAATACTCTTCTCTTCCTCTCCCCTCTGCATTACCTCCTCCTCCTCCCTTCTTCCTCCACTTCATTTTTTTTTCCAGTTGTATGCACCATCACAGTCAAAGTTCAGCTTCGAAGACAAAGAATGTACGGTAGTGAACCTTTGCCTCAGAGCTACAATAAAAAAAAAAAAAAAATTAATAATGAAGATTACATCACCAGACTGACATACAAACGGGGGAACTGTGTAGGTCTACCTGCTTAAACCGTTCCGGTTTCATTTCTGGATAAACTTCTAAAAACTTGTCCAAAATACACAGCAGTGGTGACGATCTGGAGCTATTCTGGAAACACGGAGCCTAAACGTGGCTGCTTCTCATCCAGAATACTTCAGATACAAATTAACACTACAGTGGATTTTGACCGCGGGACTTCGGTAACTGTTCAGAAAAAGGGGTAATTCCTTGGGTGTGGTAGGGAAGGACCCTTGCCAATATTGTTGTGGGCTTTCGTTTGTTTCTTGTTTATGTTTTGTTTTGTTATACTTTTTACCGTCCAGAACGCAATTTCTAAACATCTAGGTATATGTTCTCACTCAATTTGCACATGGGCTTTCCTGTCTACACTGTCCTCTTCTCTTCACTTTGACAATGGGCCTATGGCTTGAAAGTCAGTGTCTACCTTCCAAAGGGTTCGACTACCACCAAAAGTTTTTATAAATTTCATTATCATTTCACGTTCTAGGTATATTTCTTTCAATGGTACTAGAGAGAGAGAGAGAGAGAGAGAAACCCCCCCCCCCCCCCCCCCCCCCCATACAGCTACAGCTAATTTTATATCCTATGTTAATGTCTACAGACGGACCATAAATTTATTGCCAATGAGCGATCACAATAGGCAGATACTGTCATCAGTAGCTTAACGGCTAGCAGCTTTCGCAGTCCGGTTTTGCTTCACCAGAAAACACGTTTTCACAATGTTAATTTGGGTGTCCAACCATGACTTGTACTGTGTCGGGTGACTCAGAAACCAAGACTTAAATGTCGTGAAACTTCAATCAACCGTTGCCAAAGGCAGTCTCGAGAAGAGAGCGTTCAGTTTGGACTGATGTGGCATCGTAGTTCTCCTGCAAGAAACGTGACTGGGTCATCGCACAAACCTCCCCTGACCACCAGTGCGATCGAAGGCGAGAGACGTTAATGTGCTTAGCATCGATGCTTTGACGGGTGCGGTCCTGGGAGAGGGGCTGTCATCTTACTGACGTCATAATACATCTTTCGTCATCGTGACAGCTGGCTGAAAGAACGTCAACATGACTTGTGAGTGCCATTATCTGTGTGTGTGTGTGTGTGTGTGTGTGTGTGTGCGAATACTTATCGACCTGCATGCGCGCTCGTGCGTGTTTGTGTATATTTGTGAACGCGTACATGCGCGCGCAAGAGAGAGAGAGAGAGAGAGAGAGAGAGAGAGAGAGAGAGAGAGAGAGAGAGAGAGAGCATTGAAGCCTATACATGATATGACACATGGTGCTTGCATGTGTGAGCTAACTAGTTTGTACATCTAATGGTTTTCACACTATCCTTATAAAACTCAGTTTAATACGAGTAATAAAATCTTTGAGAGATGTTCGCGCCCGCGCACGCACGCACGCACGCACGCAGGCACACACACACACACACACACACACACACACACACACACACACACACACACACACACACACACACACACACACACACATTCACGCACGCACGCGCGATGTCTATAAGAGGAGATGAAGATAAATACAGTACACGCTAAGTAAAGATAATGATAATGAATAATATCGTCTAGTCCTTAGAACGTTTTCTTTCTTGAATTTGGTTACTTTTGCTCTTGCTGTTACTACTACTGCCGCTGCCTGTTGTTGCTTTTGCTTCAAGAGCTAATTAGCAATTGTAATGATGATCATGCAGTATCATATTCATTGTTATCTCTTCCAGTGAGCTTAAGTTTTCATCTATGCTTGTCTGTCTGTCTGTTGTCTGTCTGCAAGATCACGCAAAAACCACAAAACTGATTTGAACAAAAACTTACTGAAAATATGGAAATATAGCACAAGAACGAAACTTTTCTATTTTTGTAGAAATCCGGATCAAAGAACGGATCCATGAGGATTGTTCGACCTTAACATTGGTCTAACCCATTCCCACCCACCCACACCTCGCCCCCCCCCCCCCCCCCCCCCCCCCTCACCGAATGCCCTTCTAGCTGCTGTATATACTTACCGGTACAGCTTCTCTCTCTCTCTCTCTCTCTCTCTCTCTCTCAGCTCTCTCTCTCTCTCTCTCTCTCTCTCTGTCTGTGTCTGTCTGTCTGTCTGTCTGTCTGTCTGTCTGTCGAACAATGAATACGTAACTACATGTATGCAGGTAAGAGAAGATAATCTGTTGCTGGAAAGAAACTCAAGAAATAAAATAAGAAATCACCAACTAAAAAGAAGCTCCTGAATAATTTGTTGATCTTCGCGTCAATAGATTATCTTCTCCTGCCTGTTTTTTTTTTTTCTTCTTTTCTTTTCTTTTTTTTTTTTTTTTTTTTTTTTAAGAAACTACCGACTATTTCATACAGTAACGTATACAAGTTCAATCTGCTTTTCCTGAATCATGCAGGCACAGCGGATTCAGAATACATCCGCGCCATCTCGGTCAAGTACAAGAGATGTCCGTCCAGCTACTCGGTCCGTTCGGCCGTGGCCCGCGCGGGTTTTGAGATCAAACCCCTGCCGCGGCCTCAGACAGCCCAGCAGACGGAGCCCTCTTTTGCCAAGCCCCGTGCCGTGACTGCCCGCGTGCAGAGGGAGAAGACGCACGTGCTGGAAGAGCTGATGTTCTTCTATGGCAGGAGTGTGCATGACAGCGTAAGTCAGGGTGCCTTGGGAGGAGGAGGAGGAGGAGAGGGTTAGGGGATGGGGGGGTAGGGGTGGGGTGGGGTGAGGGTGGGGGGGAGCACGAGGGGAAGTAAGAGGTAGGGGGGCTACTTGTATGTGTGTGTGTGTGTGTGTGTGTGTGTGTGTGTGTGTGTGCATGCATGTGTGCATTCATGTGCGCGTGTGAGAGTGCACACGTATGCGCGCGCGCGCGCGCGCGCGTGTGTGTGTGTGTGTGTGTGTGTGTGTGTGTGTGTGTGTGTGTGTGTGTGCGTTCATGTGTATATATGTATGTGTGCATTCGTGTGTGCATGCGAGAGTGCGCATTTGTATGTGTGCGTGCGTGCGCGCGCATGTGTGTGTGCGCGCGCATGCACACGCATGTTGTGTGATTGCTTATGTATATCTTTAATGTAAGTATGTATGTGTATGTGTGCGCGCGCGCGTGGGTGGGGAGGGAGACAGAAACAGAGACAGAATGAGAGAGAGAGAGAGAGAGAGAGAGAGAGAGAGAGAGAGAGAGAGAGAGAGAGAGAGCGCTAACGTTCATGTGTGCATGCTAATTTTGTGTGTACATATCTATCTAGGCTTCCTATCTATCTATCTGCCTGTCTGTCTGTCTAACTATCTATTTATCCATCCATCTATTTGTGTGTGTGTGTGTGTGTGTGTGTGTGTGTGTGTGTGTGTGTGTGTGTGCGTGTGCGTGCGTGTGTGTGCACGCGTTCGTTTTAGTTCTTGCGCACGAGCGCGCTTGTATCCATGCACGTTTGTGTTCACGCCCATATGGGGGCAGTGAACACAGTTGACAGCAGAGCAGATATTTGTTAGGAGCAATGTTTATGTACGTCAAACGTAACTAAAGCTCTGAAACGTGGAGTCGCAAATCCCAGTGGTCATACTAGTTGGTTTAATTAAGCATAGGGATGGAGGTCGGTTTACCTCCCAGGTTGAGGTAAGCTTAGGGCCTCGTTAGTCTGTTTGTACTTTTACCTTTGTTCAGCCCATGTGAAACATCTAAGAGCCACAACAACACACCTTTCTTTCTTTCTTTCACTTTCTTCTTTTTTTTTTCCTTTCTTCCTTCCTTCTCTGTCTGTCTTTCTTTTTCTTCCTTCCTTCCTTCCTTTCCTCCCTTCCTTTCTTTCTTTGCTTCCTTCTTTCCCCCCTTCCTTCCTTCTTAGATCCTTTCTATCTGTCTGTCTGTCTTTTTTCTTTTTCTTTCTTTTCTTCTTTCTTTCTTTCCTCTCCGGACGTGAAAACGGGAGTGGTTCTCCTCAGAGCTTTTGCGACATGCACGGCGTCCCTTGTGTTGTTTGTCCTTCGCTGGCGAAGATGACCACGACTTCTGCTATCACTGGGTGGTGGTGGTGTGTACAAAGACGGCTGATCTGGCCAATCCTTGCACTGAATAGTCTGTTGCAGTGTGGACAGGGCAGATTGAAGGAGAGCCAGGCTGAAAGGTGGCGTCTGCTTTGTTTTGTTTTGTTTTGTTTTTTTTTTTCTCCGAAACTGACGTTTTTGTTCTTGTGCCTCCACTAGCCTCGTTTCGGAGTCTTCCACTCCGGATTTGATCATGGTGCGCCGGGTTGAGCGATCTTGCGCAGCTTCTTCCCAGGAGGCAGGGCTGATGCCACGGCACTTCAGCCTTCAGTGTGTCTTTGTAGCGCTTCTTTTGTCCTCCATGGGAACGCTTGCCTTCCAGCTGCTCGCCATAGAACAGTCTCTTTGGGAGACGATTTTCATCCACACGGTGTACATGCCCTGCCCACCTGAGTTGAGAGCGTATTAGCTTTGCATGATTACTTTCCATATGGGGCTTCTAAAGCAGCTCGGCATCTGGTACTTTGTCCTGCCCTTTGACGTGCAGCAAGGTTCTGAAGCGTCTCACGTGGAAAGAGTTCGGCTGCCTGGCATGCCGGCTGTCCGCTGTCCAAGTTTCACAGGCACACAGCAGAGATGGGCGAGACAACTGCACGATACACTTTGAGCTTGGTCTGTAGACTTGTTCCTCGTCTTTCCCACACACCTTGTCTTGGAGTCTGCTGAAGGATTACTAGCTCTAGCAATCTTATATCCAACTTCCTCGTCGATGTTGGCACTCCGTGAGAACGTGCTACCAAAGTAGACAAACTTATCTGCCACTGTAAATCGACTGTGACCGGTATATTCGATTATTCTTTCATTTATTTATGCCTTTACTTACCCATCGGCTGATTGACTCTGTATTTTGACTATCGACAGAGCAAACACTGACGGGTTTACCTTCATAATTTTTTTTTTTTTTTCCAGTTCAGTTTTTTCACGCAAGTCCCCGTCCCCCGACCGGCGGAGGATCCCCGCCATAGAAGCACCCGCCCCAGTCCGCTGGCGCCACGTTCATCACCGAGCCAAGCCAGGACGTGGGGACAGTCAGCAGTTCGTTAGTGACACTGGGTGAGAGAGTGGCTTCGGAAGCTATTTTGTTTTGGGGGAAGAGTGGGGGAGACGAAGGAGGAATTGGAGGATGGAGGGTGGCGAAGGAGGGGGGGGGGGGGGGTGAGAGTGGGGGGGGGGGGGGGGGGAGGACGGGGAGCAGTCTGAACTGACAAGCAATTGACAAAAAGATTACTGCAGTTTATCCTCCATTTTATTTTCATATAAAAGTGTGCATGTGTGTGTGTGGTGTGTGTGTGTGTGTGTGTGTGTGTGTGTGTGTGTGTGTGTGTGAGAGAGAGAGAGAGAGAGAGAGAGAGAGAATATGTGTGTATGAAATGCAGAACAGTGAGAGGAAGAGGAGAAGGAGGAGGAGGAGGGGAGAGAGAGAGAGATAAGATAAGATAAAATTCTTTATTTACGAGGATAATAGATAAGCACTGACGCGCTTTTTTTAAAAATCCAGTCCTCGCCCAGAGTAGGGACTACAACATGCAGTGAAATGAAATAAGGTAAGAAAACAACACAAGCAAACAAAGAAGGCGGTCACGCAATCATAGTGGAACATCACATGAAAATAAAAGGGAAATGGAGAAAGAAAAAAAAACAAGCAAAAAGTGAAAATAAAGAATGAAAACAATAATAATGAAGGGGAAGAAGAGAGTGGGGATGGGCGTGGGTGGGCTGGGGGAGGATACAGAAATGGACTATAACGTACAACAATCAGCACACACACACACACACACACACACACACACACACACACACACACACACACACACATATATATCAGCACATGACATCCTCCCTGAGTGCCAGCAGGTAAGGTAGTGAGGGAAGAGACGTAAAATATTTCAATATGACGTAATATAAACAAATTACGTACTAGAATGATACGTAACTCGACAGACGTGTCACAGGTAGTAATCTGATGAATGAATGAAAGCTCTGTGTGTGTGTGTGTGTGTGTGTGTGTGTGTGTGTGTGTGTGTGTGTGTGTGTGTGTGCGCGCGCGCGCGCGCGCGCGCGTGTATATCTGTGTCTTTGTGCGTGCGCGCGTGCGCGTGCGAGGACGAGTGTATGCGCTCATGTGTGTGTGTGTGTGTGTGTGTGTGTGTGTGTGTGTGTGTGTGTAGTCTTCAATTTAATGTCTATTCACGTTATGTGGTCTAGACACACAAAATAGAGAACGCTGCAGCACTTGAAAATATACCAAGTAGCATCCAATAAAGATACAGCATCTGGGTCTCTTTACAGGTATGTAAAAATCGGACCCCGAGTCAATGCCATTGTCACATATTATTGAGGACTTACTTAAAATGTCATCCAGGGAAGATTCAGCTAAAGCAAGTAAAGTCTTTAAAAAAAAAAAAAAAAAAAAAAAAAACGTTCACATCTCAGTACTTTCTGCATATTTGATATCTTTTTCGCCACAGCTTTATTTTATGTCATTTGTAGATTTTGTTTTAAAACCCATTAAGTTTAAGTCTGTGGATCAAAGAGGTTATTGACCTTACATGAAGTGTGTGTGTGTGTGTGTGTGTGTGTGTGTGTGTGTGTGCGTGCGTGCGTGTGTGCGTGCGTGCGTGCGTGCGTGTGTGTGTGTGTGTGTGTGTGTGTGTGTGTGTGTGTGTGTGCGCGCGCGCGCGCGCGCGCGCGTGTGTGTGTGTTTGAGAGAGAGGGACACAGAGAGAGAGACAGAGAGACAGTGAGATTGTTTTGTTAAATCATCCTCATAACTTTATAATATGTGTCAGTTTTCAGGATAGCCTCCCCCCCCCCCCCCCCACACCCCCCCCCCCACAACCCCCCAATACCCAATACCCCCACTCCCTACACACAAGGGAAAAACATAATAAAAGGAAGACAAAAATAAAAAAAAAAAAAAAAAAAAAAAAAAAAAAAAAAAAAAAAAAAAAAAGGGGGGGGGGGGGGGGGGGGGGGGGGTATAAATACGTCGTTCAGGTCATCCAGGACGGAGAAGCAATCAGGCTCCGCTACAAAATAATGGTAAAGCATATTGTATCAGGAGAAGTAATCAGGCTTCGAGACAAAATGATGGCCAAATAATGTTACAGAAGTATTCGGCCTCCACAACAAAATGACGGTGAAAACATTTTGTTTCAGAGAAGTATTCAGACTCTGCTGCAAAATGACGGAGAAAACATGTTGTTACAGGAGAAGTATCCACGATCCACAACAAATGATGGCGAAAACGTGTTCTTACATGAGAAGTATCCAGGCTCCACCACAAATGATGGAGAAAACATGTTGTTACAGGAGGAGTGTTCAGAATCCACAGCAAATGATGGCAAAAAATGTTGCTACAGTAGTATCCGGGTTTCACAACAACATGATGGTGAAGACATGTTGTTAAAGGAAAATTATTCAGGTTCCACGACAAAATGATGGCGACGACATTTTGTTACATGAGAAGTATTTTGGCTCCACAACAAAATGATGGCGACGACATTTTTTTTTATTTGGGCTCCAGAAGAAAATTTGGGCTCCACAGAAGAAGTATTTGGGCTCCACAAACAAAACGATGGCGAAAACATATTGTTATGGAAGAATTATTCGGGCTCCACTACAATGATGGTGAGAATATGTAGTTACAGGAGAGTATTCAGGCTCTACAAGAACTGTTGGCGACAATACGTTGTTACAGGAGAAATATTCGGCTCCAGAACAAATGATGGCGAAAACATGTTGTTACATGAGGTTCCGTAAACAAATAATGGTGAAAACCTGTTTTTTGCAAAACACGTATTTAGGCTCCGCAACAAATCGATGGTAAAAACATGTTGGTACAGGAGAAATAGTCAGGATCTTCAAGGTACTCTGGCTCCATAAAAAATGGTTGCTGGCGACGTGTTACTGTAGACTGTTCAAACCCAGTGGATGTAGTGTCTGCAATTTACTTATCCAGAATGCCTCCCGCTGCAGTCGTTTTTGTTTTGTTTCAGAGTGCACTTTCTCTATTGGTAGACATTTTATGTTGGAGAGTGAGTGTTGTGGCCTGTTGAAGTGTGATGTGATGTGTGTGCCCGTGTTGTTATTTACGTTTGATCTGTGTTGGTAAAACCTTGTTTTGAGACTGTTCTTTGTCTCTCCAACATATTGTGCGTCAGTGCACATGTCACAGAACAGCAGGTAGATGACATTGCTTGTTTTCGCATGTCATTCTGTTGCGGAGCCTGAACAACTCTCCCGTTCTCGACGATTTGAACGAATTGGATTCCACAAAGTGGACCTGACACAACACACACTTCTCCTTCTCACATTTGTAGGATCCAGGACAGTCGTCAACAAGAGCTGGTAGGCAAGAGGGCATGAGCATAGTCCTCAAGGAGTGGCAGTTCCTTTCTGCAACTAAAGGAGGTTGAGGGACTGCTTTTTTCATCCTCTCGCTGTTGGTGATGAGGCTCTGATGTAGCTCTCGTGTCCAGGATCTCAATGGTGGGTTGGCAGGGTTGTGTGTCACGATCAGAGGTGGGCGAGGTTCTGATACTTGTTTTGATTTGTACTGGAGGTGACATGGAACTTGAAGAGAGAGAGAGAGAGAGAGAGAGAAGAGAGAGAGAGAGAGAGAGAGAGAGAGAGAGAGAGGAGAGAGACGGAGGAGAAGGAGAACAAGGCACAACATGTAATCATTTTTCATAAGGCATGAAAATACGTAAAAGGCATTTAGCAGAATGACATGGAACTTGAAGAGGAGAGAGAGAGAGAGAGAGAGAGAGAGAGAGAGAGAGAGAGAGGAGAGAGAGGAGAACAAGAGACAACATGTAATCATTTTCTCATAAGGCATGAAAATACGTAAAAGGCATTTAGCAGAGTGACATGGAACTTGAGAGAGAGAGAGAGAGAGAGAGAGAGAGAGAGAGAGAGAGGGGGAACAACAGAATGTAAAGAATAGTTAAGCACAAAATGCAATCATTGGAAACGGAAATGTACTGAAACGTACAATTAGCATGTATAAAAACAGACAGTAAAATAAATACGATAAAGTACGTACACACACACACACACACACACACACACACACAACACACACACACACACACACACACACGACACACAGTGTTTGTGTGTGTGTATGTGCGCGTGCGCCCGTATGTGTATGTGTTGTGTGCGTTTCCTGTGGATGTTCTGTATTGTTAGCGATTCGTTCCCTTAGTTTGGTAGTGCGGAAACACAACCAGCGCATTTTTTTCATTTGACACTCTTTGCCCTTCACTCTCTTCGTTCAGAACACTTCTGTGTAAGTTGTAGCTATTCCTTATCAAGCAGGGCTCTGAAGTAACAGCTGGACTGGTTGACATTTCACTTCCTTCACTTTCAGGGGCACGTAAGCCTACCTGGTCTTGCCAGAATGAAGCGCTGAGACAGATGTTTAAGGTGAGTCAGAGAGACAGAGAGAGAGAGAGAGAGAGAGAGAGAGAGAGAGAGAGAGACGGGAGAGAGAGAGAGGGGGAGAGAGAGACGGGGGGAGAAAAGGGGAGAGAGAGAGAGACAGATAGAGAGGGAGAGAGAGGGAGAGAGAGCGAGGGGGGAAGAGAGAGGCTGAGAGAGAGAGGAGAGGGGGGGAGAGGGGAGGGGGAGAGGGAGAGGAGAGAGAGGAGAGAGAGAGGGGAGAGAGGGGGGAGGATGAGAGAGAGGGGAGAGAGAGGGAGAGAGAGAGAGGGAGAGAGTGAGGGAGAGAGAGAGAGAGAGAGAGAGAGAGAGAGAGAGAAAGTGCTCTCGCACACATTAAACTCACTCTCTCGTTTGTCAAAGAGTTGGCCATCAAGTGCCAGTTAGATGAACGACGACACAGCCCAAACAGGCAACTAAATAAAAAACCCACGCGCCCTGCATGGCGTGTTTGAACATGTCTGAAGACCTAATGTAGCTACCTTCATGGTAGGCTTAGCAACGGTCACACACAAAAACGTGTTGGGTTTGACTGAGTGATAGATCACCAGCGTCGCGATCATACATTTTTCGGGTTCAAATCCCGCTAGAGCTCGTCATGATTATTGTCGTTTTTGCTGCCCGTTTTCACGTGTTGTCGTTCTGGTGGTATCAGTGTCGTATGATAGATCTCTCCCACGACTCTTTTTGAGGAACTGTTATCCACCCGCTTGTCAATCATATGATGTGTGTGGTGTGTGTGTGTGTGTGTGTGTGTGTGTGTGTGTGTGTGAACATTAAAGTAGAATTACCAACCAACCAGCCACCGAAAATCTGTCCCTTAATAGTGAACTTCAATGTTCTAGCCAAAGAAACGAAGAGAACCCCCCCCCCCCCCCCACACACACACACACGCGGAGAGGATCCCCCCCCCCCCCCCCCCCCCCCCCCCTACACACACAGAGAGATACACAACCAGACAGTTAATACACAGACATAGATAAACAGATCCACATAAACATACTATTACACACCCACTTACTAATAGCTATGACTTGTCACCAAAATAAAGCGGTCTTTGGGATTTTTGTTTTAATCTGTTGTTAGAAACTTGATAAAACATTATTTTTCTTGAGCGACACAAGTCTGAATGTTCGTTGTTGCCGTTGTTTTTTTTTGTTTCGTTTGTTTGTTGTTTTAGGCCTCCGAGCGACGCCCCCACGACATCGATTCTTTCCTCGTGGCAGTTTCCTCCCAAAGTGTACGAAAACATGACGTCTGACAAGGCCTGTGGGCGCTTGTTGCCTACACCAAAATTAGCAGAGGACTTAGCTACTGCCTGTGTGTCGAATCAGACGTCCATATTACCAAGTTTTCCAGCGCCCCCTAGTGTCCATTTTGAGGTGTGTTTCCATCTTCCCCTTGCCGTTTCGTCTACACATGCCATCATTTTACTGAAAGGTTTCTGCTTTTTCTTTTGTGCTTCTCTTGTTTTGAGGAATATTCCACTCCGCGTTCTTTTCCCGTGTTTCCGAGTGCTTGCGGAGTTCCTGTCTCAAAGTTGAAAAATCCCTCCCCTCTCTCCCCTCACTTCCCGCCCCACCTCACTCTCCACCCTCTCTCCTAATTATTTTCGCCTTTTAGTTGTTGTTGAAAATTTGGAGCTCCATTTTGACAGGTTTTCCCAACTTTTCATGCTTTTTTTTCTCTCTTTTTTCTCAGTCAGTTTTTAAGTTCGCGGCACCTTGGCATGTAGGGTGGTGTTTTTAGGCAGAATGACTTTACGTGTGTGTGTGTGTATGTGAGCGTGTGTGTGTGTGTGTGTGTGTGTGCACGCGCGTGCGCATGTGTGTGCATGTGTGAGATTAGCGCATGCATATGTGTGAGTGTGCCAGCATTTACAGATGTATGTGATGACGAATTTCTTTGTTTTTGATCTTTCACAAAGAAAACTCAGAGCACATAATAGCCGGTGTCAGAAATGAGCGACTTGTTCTGTACCATTTGATACATCATCTTATGTCATCCACGCAGAGTGTGCCTTAAAGTAGACAGTGCTGATCTGGTATCAAATTTTGATAGATTTGCAATATATGATGTTTAGTGTGATAATAAAGAACAGACCGAAGCAATCAAAGTTACATAAGGTGTGTGTGTGTGTGTGTGTGTGTGTGTGTGTGTGTGTGGTGTGTGTGTGTGTGTGTGTGTGTGTGTGTGTGTGTGTGTGCAAGTGAAGTGCTCTCTTCTTGAAACATTTATATCAGAGATGAATCTTGTGAGTGTATGGCTAAAACATAAAGGAATAAAAGGTGGATAACTATGGAAGCAAATGAATGGAACATAGAAAATTTGCATTTCGACACAATGGTCTTCTCCAAGCAATCAAAAAAGAAAAAAAAAAGTGGGGGGGGGGGGGGGGGGGGGGGGGGGGGGGGGGGGGAGTATGACTGACACCGATAGTTCCAGTGAAAAGCAGGATAGCTAGCTATTCTTTATACACTTCTTTGTCTCTTTTGTTACTATTATTTGTTTGTCCTGCCCCAGAAGAAACATATTGCCTCTGTTTTTTGTTTTATTCGTTTGGTAGCCTGCTGACACAATTTTTGTTCCGTTGTTTTGATTCCTGCTTGCTGTCAACTTGCCTCAAACTTGCACAAAAACCAAACCAAACACTCTTTTTTTTGCTTGAACTTGATTTACAATTTAGGCATGAAATCCATCTGTTCAAGATACACTGAATCAATGTCAATTTTGTTTTAACCAAACAATTACATGATGAAAATTGTACACAATGTACACCTTGGACACATAAATGCTCATTCTATGGTGTTTTTTTTTTTTTTTTTTTTTTAAAGTGACATAACCTTTTTTTAATTTTTGTAACATGCAAGTTTCTCTCTCTTTCTCCAAGAGTGATAAATTAAGAAAAATGGCTAGCACTCTCAGCATGGTCTAGTCTTGGCCCACTCAAGGATGTCCGCAAATTGGCTAGCAGGTCATATGTTGTGTGTACATCGCATCTTCATCATTTGTTGTTTTTCATGATGTGACTTCTTTTCCCTACATGTTGACAGACCTGAAAAGGCCCTCTGGGCCAGCTGCAGTACCACAGTGGTCTGTGTGACAGATTCCCAGCAAGGAGGTTGTGGGTTCAATGACCATGTGTTGTGTCTCATATTGTCTATAAGTAACTAAAATTTTGGCTTATCCATTCAGGAGTAAAAAGTGAACTCCAATGAGAAGGTGTGTGATTTGTTTTACTAAGTAGACTAAACCCTTGAGGTGACGAGACTGTGAACTCTCACTTTTACACAGCTGTCTTTTGAAAACTTGAATCTTCCCATAAAATGATAGGTCTCGCTAAACTAATGTATGTAACACTGATCAACAATTCCCCTCCCCCTAAATATGTATGACTAAACATCCTAAAACAAATACATACATAAGCAGCCAAAAATCAGTTTGAGGTTTTTATTAGTCACTGATTGGTATACGAGAAAGAGAGAGAGAGAGAGAGAGGGGAAGAGAGACAGACAGATCATAGACACTTGTGTTACCAACATGAACATTGAAAATTATCAAAAGCAATCGATCAAGACACAAATACACATTGCTGGCACACACGTCAACACACAAGAAAACACCGGTGTAGAAACAATGGTATTTATTTTTTCTATAAAGATCAAACCATCCTCACGCAAGGCATCAGCACAAAATACTTGCTAACACATGCACAGAAGCGCTCAGCAAGAGACTAGGGGAGAGCACATGGAATGTCTTCACATTTATAAACCTTGATTCAAACACCGATCATTTGTTGATCCATCTCCTACACATGTACCGTAAAGAGACTAGGTGCATGGAATCTTACAGACATCTCGGTACCTCCTCAATGAACACTTGGCCTACAGACACTGAGATTCGACATTCAGTATGATCCATGTATAGTCACCATTTCTCCTTCATGAGGTGAAACTCCTACATCAGGAAATTCAAAGAGCCATGTCTTCTGACCAACGCGATGCGTACATACTGATTCCCTTTGACAACCATCAGAACAGAATGCCTCAACTTTTTTCAGCTGGACTACTTTTCTTTCAGGTTACTTTAAAATCCAGCAACAGCCAAGGACGTACTTCAGCGGCCCACCATTTAGAAAATAACAAAAAAACACAATAAGGCTTGCCTGACAGCAATTTGAACAGAACAATATCAAAATATTGTTAATTACCAAGAAGGATTATTTACTATTTTTGCTATTTTTCTTCTGAAATATCTTTAAGATCAGTGAAAGATTCTGATCAGTTGACCTAACACTAGCAATAATACTTTTTCAACGTATTTCTGGTAAAAGTTTCAAAGACAGAAAAAAAAAAAACCCAAAGAGTTGACAGCAAGTACAATTTAGCATAACACACCTCTTGTTCTTCTTCTTCTGTGTATGCAGGCTGATACTCCTGCGGACACTCCCTGTATATACGGGCAGGTATTAATCCCATCTGCTCAACAAAGGGAGTGGAGTTTTGTGTGTATGACCTTTTTTCATCCCGCCATTAAGGCAGTCATACTCTACCTTCAGGGAAGGTGCATGCTATGTTAACGTGTCATCCATACCAACAGCCAAACTGGCCTTCTCTTCCGAAAGTTGGTGATGGGATTTTACGTGTGTGCAAGATGTTATGCATGCATTCACACACGAACCTCGGTTTATAGTCTCATTCGAAGGACTGTATGGGAAATGGAGTCAGAACCAATGTTAACTCCGAGGGAAAAATCCCCCTGTACTGAAACAACCCGGAGGAGATTCGAACCTGCAACCCTTAGATTACGAGTCCAGCACTCTACCAACTGAGCTATTCTGGCCCCCATATATTTTCAATGTATTTCTGGTGAAAGTTTCAAAGACAGACAGGAAAAAAAAAAAAGAAAACCAAAAGATTTAACAGCAAGTACAATTCGGCATACCACACCTAGTCGAAGCATCAAAGGTAATAGCTTGACCTGGTCAGTCCCATGTGTCTGCAGATTGTCGGCCTTCCTCTACATCCATCTCAGGGCTGGATGAAAAAAAAAAAGCCACTGACTTGTGCTTATTCTTTCCCCTCATTAAACAACATTTTCGTTCGTTCTTCAGCGCGAGTATTTCCCACCACAAACACACAATCAAAGTCACACACGCAGATAAACATTATGCACTTTTACATGAACAAACCCTGGTGATTAAAAACCATGCTGACGAAGATTACAAGTGATATAGGCCAATACAAAGAAACCTTTGCAGTTTCTCTTCTCCTCACATGCTCAAGAGTAGCTTGTCTGAAGCACATCTTAATAGCTATCAAGTTGTGGAAATGAAGATTTTTGGGGATAAAAAAAAAAAAAAAGACGTTCACATTTTGGGAAAGATATAATCATTTTACAACACTTCCAATAAATTCTGTACCAAACAAAAAAAAAATTACAGCAAAGATAGCTTCATCACAATGTTCTTCTGTGTTCAAGGAAAAAAATAATGCAGGCCAACACACAGATTTGTCTTTGACTCCTTTGTTGTTCTCTTAACCAGAGCAGATACAAAAAAAAAAAGAAAAAAAAAAAAAAACGAAACTGCTGTCGACTCATTAATTTTCAGGTAACTCTGTCCAGTATGTTTTGCTGTTTCCACCTTTAAAAACCAAGCCCTAACATGCCAAGACATCTTTCTCACAACATGTGGACTTTACCCTGGTAGTAGTTGTTGCAAATGAGTTTTGAACAAGACTGGGGTCTGAACTTGCCATGAAGGAATAATGCCAGCTGGAACAAACTTCTCCACACGGTGCCATTTGAAAGGGGACCTTGGTATGCAAAAATCAACATGCATCAGTGCACTCATGACACTACTCACAAGAATAAGTCATCAAGTTTGGGCACACTTTCAGGTTTAGTCCCCCCTCCCCAAGTCAATGCAGTTTCTGCTTTCTTGATGACAAACCGAGTTTGCTTTACCTTTGACGTGGTCTGTTCAACACGCGAAAAATTCTTACAAAGAATATAGTGGCTTGCTTGTCTGTCTCTCCATCATCAACGTTCTGACAGGCTTACCTGAAATTTACTGTTGGCGACTACCTTACCTACTACTGGATCATACTCCCAATCAATAGGTAAGTTCTGGAAACCCCTACCCCTTACCAACTCGAAACATGGACCCACTGTTCCACTTTACTTCATATGCAAATGTATAGTCTGTTATGTTCCCTTCACATGTCTACTTACTGTAAAATGACACACAAAAAACACACTATTGCTTGCCTGTTCACCGGTCTATGCACATTCCTCATCGCCTGAAATGGATCTGTTGACACTAGGCCTTCCTGGTCTACAAGCAGGTGCGAAAGAACCTCTCCCTCTCTCTTTCCACTCTGCCGCCCCACGCCCCTTTAAAAAAAAAAAAAAAAGTCCTCAAAGTGCAATGGTCTTAACTGGGAGGTAGACCTTGTATCTGGACAACCACCACCCTATCCCTGAGAGAAAGATGTGTTTAAAGGGAGGTAGCCTACCGTGGGGGTCAATCAAGGGGAGGTCATCTTAATATTGAGGTAGCGTTCTACAGACTCCAAAGAACAAAATTCAAGTTTTCATGCAGATTTTTCAACCAAAAAAAAAAAAAAAAGAAAATGACAAAAGTTACAAATTATCCCCCTTGTTTAAACAGCAGACCACAATCTGGGTCATGTTGTAAAAATTTGTTTTTTTAAATAGTTTTTCATCAACATGAATGCAGAAAAATCAAACTGCCACTTCTTTTTGCCACATCAGAAATTTTTGGAGCTGATGGTTTTGATTTTCAAAGGTTTTCAAGGAGGTTTGGTCAACAGAACCACATTCTATTGATTTTTAAGGGTTTTCAAGGCCTTGAAATTGGCTCCCATAATTCAAGGAGTTTCATGGAACGTACAAATCCTGCAAGGTCAACGGGGAGTTAATCTTAACACCAAGGTCAATCTAGAATATACTTTTCCAGACAAGAAAAAAATAGCTTTAAAGAGTCTGAAAAGAGGGAAGGCATTCACAGCAGCTTTCTTTCTTTGCACACAATGCAACCACATACTCAAACAGATGAACGCATCAAATGCTGCCTGTCAAAGTCTCACATAGACTGCCTCTCCATACAGCACATACTCTCTCAAACTGTCTCTCTAGCAATATTCTCCAGATTGTCATATTCTCCCACACAACAACTCCATTTCCCACATCTGCAAACTCATGACTATCAACCTCTCATGCACACTTTGTTCACTTCAAATGGTTCCTTTCTCATACAAACAGTTTTCCACATTCAACTCCTCTTCATTTCTCACATACATACATACACACATTAGCAAACTCAACGACAATCAACCTCTCATGCACACTTCGTTCACTTCCAATGGTTCCTTTTTCATACAAACATTTTCCCACAGTCAACTCCTCTTCATTTCTCACTTACATACGTACATACACACATTAGCAACCTCAACGACTATCAACCTCTCGTGCACACTTCTCTTCTAATGGTTCATTTCTCATACAAACATTTTCCACAGTCAAATTTCTTGCACTTTGACTTCCTTCCCAATACCATTACCTCCCTCTTTCCCCATCTCCCCTCCTCCTCCCTCTCCCCTCCCCCCCCCCCCCTCCCCTCCTCCTCCAACCCCCCTACCTCTCCCCTCCCCCCCACCCCTCTCCCCCCCCACCCCCCAACTCATTTTCCCTTCCTCCCACTCTCCCATTCCCCCCCCCCCCCCACCAAACTTGCACCACTTGTCACTCATGACTTGAAGGGGCCAGAACTGTTGATGATGTTGTAGGGAGCTTTCTTGGTGAGGGTGCCCACGGCGGAGATGACAGTGGCGCGAGTGCCAGTGGCGGTGGTGGAGGTCAGGTTGGCCATGCTGGAGCTGCTGCTGCTGCTGCTGCGGTGCATGCCTGATGGCAGTCCTGCCGGCAGGGCGTCCCACTTGCTCTTGCGCTTCTTCTCATCTGGAAAACCACATTCTTTTGCTTTACAAAACAAGAATATAACCAACAGTCATTCAGATGCGATTAACACAAGACAGAAAAAAGGCAGGCAGCTCAGTGGTCTCCGCTGTGTTCGACTACACAAGGAAATGTGCGTGTGTGTGTCTGTGCATACATGTGTGTGTGTGTGTGTGTATGTGTGTGTACACATGTGCGTGTATGTGTGTGTACACACATGTGTGTGTGTGTGTGTGTGTGTGTGTGTGTGTGTGTGTGTGCACATTCGTTTCCACAGCATGTGAGCTTAAGTATGACTGGGAGTTGGTGCATGTTTTCCTTCTAACAAACAGCAGTGATTCGAAAGATTGTATAATTGTAATGGTATGGGTAAGCAGATTGTGGCGAAGAGTGATGAAGAAAATTACAAAAGAACTTGAGAGAAAAATACTTGTCCACAGAAAAACAAAGAAAACCAAACAAACCTCACATCTGAAATTCAAGTTTTAAACTCTTACCAGAACCTGCAGCAGAAAAAGAAATGCAGACTGAAACAGGCTTTATTTCAAAATCTCTATTCATAAAATAGGAAAAAAAAATGTCACCTTTTCATTATTTGAAAAACACACACACACACACATACATGTGCATAGGCACATCCTACAGTATCAAAACACGTACTAAAACAGATTGAAAACAACTTCTGCACCTATTCACCCACTTCTGCACCTATTCACCCCCCCCACACCCACCCCCCAAATAAAAATAAAAAAAAAATTCTCTCCAAAATTCTCTCCCTTACCAGAAGCTCCTGAAGTAGAATGAGAATGGTCCCGACGAAGGGGCCGACTTCTTGGTGCCCGAAATGAACTCAATCTGCACACAACACCAGCAAGGTCATTCCTCAGCGACGCACGTCCTTCAATAGGACCTCCAGTAACAACATGGCAAGTGAAGAATCTTCATCTACCTCAAAAGGCGTACAAAGAGAGGCAGTGCAAAGAATACCTTTCATTAAAGAAAGACAACCAGTCCACACTAAAATTCAATCCTAGACAGAGCTGCAGTTAAAAACAAATGCACCTCTCAGCCACCCACCCAGCCCATAACTATGAACTGTGAATATGTATGTACTGCAAGAAATTTTTGTACCGGACGGACTTGACTTGGTTCCGAATTTTTAGTAACAACATTTAATGTGTATGTTGTTCTGTTTTTAACTTCCTTGCAACTGCCATCTGGTCTCATAGTCAACATGGCTATAGACAACATGACTTGATTCCAGTTCATTATGAGGAACAGAAACATTTTAAGCATGGCAGCCAACCTTTGAGGGAACGCAAAATTTGTATTCTTGATGGGGATAGGGGTTAGAGGAAGATACTGCCTCTTTTTGGAGATCATAGTAACAGCGATCAGAAGGCATAGCTTCCCTTTCACCAAAGAGAAACAGCTTTATGAACATCCATACAGAATACTGCTTTTTGATCAGAACTCCTAAATTAGCACACACACACACGAAAATCCACCCAAATGTTAGTGCTTTGCTTTCTTTGTTTTCATCCCCCCCCCCCCCCCCCCCCCCCCCCCTTTTCCATAGATCAAAATACAACGATGTTAAAGAAAACGGTTATTTCTGACTAATGTCTGATATGGGTAAAATGATATTTTAAAAAAATCTCAGTTGGCGGCTATGCATAACATGCAGACAAGCTACAGAAAAAACAACATGTACACAAAAACTCCAAGTCACATGAAAGTGAGTGAGCAGACATCAAACACAATCACAATGCACACATACTCTCATTATCTGAACAAACAAAACACACATACACGCACTCGCTAAATTAACAAAGGAGCCAATTATCACCAGAGACCATCTTCTCATACCGAAATATGATCCACCAAGTTTTCACCGACCAGGTGGATGGGGATGGTCGGGGGAGGGGGTGTGTAAGTGTGGGAAGGAGGAGTGCAGGGACTAACCTTTCTTGTGCTGTAGAAGCCAAAATTTAATTCTTGACCAAACACCATCCTGATCTGGTCTTTCCTTTATCTCCACTCTCTTTCCACAGTTCACTTTCAAAACTTTTCATCTATTGGTGGTATAACCAGAAAACAAGAGCACATATGTGGGTACAAGACACATGAAAGCGCATTCGCACACTGTTACTATGCTTACAGGGATCCACAAGCACGCTTACCTTGGTTTTCGCTCTTTCTCGCGTCTTTCCATATCCTTCTTCTGCACTTTGTCTGGACAAATATTGGAAACAACATTAGTGGCCTTGTCATAATGATCATGCAAACATCACAAATTCCGCCTCAAAATCATCAATTACTGCCTTGTCCAAATCAGCTCAACAGATTTTGTAACAGTTCCCAACACAGGAATAAAAATGATTGTGAACTAGCTGGAAAAAAAAGGGAATAATGACAAAAAATCCTAAACAAATTACATTTTCATTCACTGAAATATGTATGCATTTACCCATCAGCTGACGCATGAAAATCACAACTTTTTTCTTCTACAGTAGATCTACCATGTTCATTTCCAGTATCATCTTTAGGTTCATGTACTGTACACATACTGATAAGTGACATCATTCCGTTGACAAATGCTCACCAAGTTCATCATAGAAGGAATCTTTGCTCCACATGTGAGGATTGAACACATCCTGAAATTTCATCAAAACTGTTTACTGACAAAGTGACAACACACCTAGACATCACAGAAACAATCACATTACTATAAACATACACTGGCACATATTCACTCCAGCACCTTATATGTATCATAAAGATACCATGCTACACATTCTTTCTAATACACAATATACACATACCATGCAACAAATCCACTCGAACACTTCAACGTAAACACAACTTAACAATACATTCACTCCAACACATCAGTACACACATATACCAAGTTACATATTCGCTGCAGTGCTTTCTCCTTGACCTTTCTACTCCAGTGCTTCAAAGAAACCCCAAAAAACATAAAATGGATGTCTTCACTCCAGAAAATGAATATAAATACACCATAGTATACACTCCCTAAACACATCAATACAAACACACATGGTACACACATTCCATCCACTACATCAATACAAACATACGATGGTAACATTCACTCCAGGGATTCAGCGCAAATATACCAAGGTACACATTCATTCCAGTGCATCCACACCAAATTATCTTGGTACACTTTCATATCATCACTGCCACATCAATAGAAAACACTGTTTTACACATTCACTTCCAACACTTCACTGCAAGCACACCATGGTAAAAATTCACTTCATCACATCAATACTTCATTCTGCACGATCACTCCAACACATAACCGCAAATATACCATGGTACACATTCACTCAAACACACACTGTCCAATAAACTTGGACACACACACACAGATGTAAGTTTACGCATACAACTGTGGAACATGTACGATTCATCTTCTGGTTAAAAAAAAAAAAAAAGATGAAAAATTCTGGAAGAGCCAAATGAAGTATTTTGATGCAACCCCCTACTCCTAATCCCCCAATTTGAGATACACAAAAAAAAAATGTATGACTGCTTATTCAGAACAATTAGCGCTTAGCAGTGTGCATTTAACAAATTTAGAGGTAAGGTAAGATAATGTTGTTTATAGCCCAGCCAGCTGCAAAGGGCTTCATGCATACACAGTTGCACAGACCTAGCATATCAAACAAAAACATTATCAGTTGTACAGATGTCTCCTTTTCTCTTCTTTCTTCTGAACTTTAGTCCAGTCTTCTATTGCAATTCATATGTGTGCATATAAGACTGAGAAACGGTGTGATGAGAGTCAAAAGTCTTTGAAAGCGTACACAATGTCCAACATGAACTTACCACTGAAGTTTTATCTTTATTGTATAGGATTGTTCTTCAATGTACAAGAGTAGTTTTTACCATATTGTCTTGCATTGTATTGAATTCAATGATATTGTAAAACAAGCACTTACCAATCTGAAATTGGATCCTTTCTCATCGATGTGATACATCTGTACCAGTTTCTCATATATACTGAAAGAAAAAAAAAAAGGTAGTTCAAGCTTGGGTTAAAACATGTGCACAACTATTGTTGTATTTGACTAAAAGACAGCTTCCTCTCCCTATCATTTGTCTAAATATTTACCTTTCACTGGTAGTATTTTCTCCAAAGCTCAATTCAGTCCTCTCAAATTTCTGCTGTCTAGCTTTGAGACTGCACGATTCTTACACTGGGACATGATCTTATGAATTAAAACTAGCAGTCATAAACTTTTTCTTTTTCTTCCTGGTACTTCTTCCTCTTCGTTGCACTACATTTACCCTGGAATGAAGAATCCCTTCAATCTAAAGCCCCACAGAGTTTTGTTTTTTTTTCCAAGATTTCTTTACAGAGAGGTTGTACTGCATTTGCCTGAATTCAAACCCTGCATTCCAACTGGAATATCTACTAGATGCTAACAGAACAAATATGCAATCCACTGCATCCTGAGGTACTGATTTTCTCTGAGATATCAATATCAAAGCAACTCTACCAGCTAGGCAGCAATTACAAACCAAACCAAAACACAGTTGCAGCTCTCCTGAATGTAATCATCTGAACCCAAAGTCCAAATTCTGAACCCCTTTTTTTTTAAGTCAGCAGCCAGCAACAAAAAGATCTATAACTGCATATTCCACACCTCTGGCCAGGAAACCTAACATTCACTGTTGCAGTATTTCTCAATCTAGGGTGGCGACCATGAGAAGCTAAGTGGTTTCACGTTCTTCATTTTCTCTGTTCTAAATGTTATTTGTTTTTGCCTGAAGAAGACCCCAGAAGTCGAAATGCATTGTGCCTTGTCCTGTGCTATATTTCAATTTGTCTGTGTCCTTGGTGGTAACTAATAACCCCCTCTCTTTCAAAATTTT
Organism: Conus betulinus; assembly: GCA_016801955.1. Lineage (NCBI taxonomy): Eukaryota > Metazoa > Mollusca > Gastropoda > Neogastropoda > Conidae > Conus > Conus betulinus. The sequence continues at coordinate 188,410 of JADBJO010001246.1, read as the reverse complement.
GCTTCAATCTAGAATGTTTTCTTATGTAATCCCTTTAGCAGTTACTTTTATTTCAGTTCACTGTCAGCACATGACAAACCTTATACTTCATGTGGACTTCATCTCATAAATATTGACAGATGGCTAGTCTCTCACATTAAAACCTACGTACAATGGGAAATAAAATATACCCAATGTGTTCAAATCTACAGGTCTGATACACGGTCTCTGGGTCAGTGACTGTTTTCAGAGGGAGTCAGTCTGTCTGGCAGGTCTATCCAGTTCAGAGATGAAATATGTCCCCACCCCCCAAAATAAAACAAAAAAGAAAAAAACAACATGACTTGAAAGGCAGAGAATCAATACCAGAAGGTAAACCAGTGTCCAAGAAAACTAGACCTCTACGGGTGGGAGTCTTATTCAGAGATCAATTTAATGTACACAGAGATAAGAATGCTGCAGAAAAAGACTGTATACTGAGGGGGTGTTCAATGAGAGGGCTTTTATATATTGGGAGCCTTAACTATCCTGCAAACCTACATCAAAATCAACAGGTGATAAAGAAATATGACACTCAATGCTTGTGCATCCAAACATCAGACAGGAAAATGATCATCCACAATGCTGATGCTGTGACCCAAAGACGAAACTGACCTGGGATTTCTGAAGCTGGTGAGGCGCTGGATTTCATAGTTGGTGTCAAAGCCCTGCTGCTTCATGCGGTTGTACAGGTCTGTTATCTTGTCCTGAAAGGTGAAACGTACACCGTTACTATGAATCAGTCCCTGCAGATTCTGAATGAATACTACCATCATACAGACACCAACACCCTCAGACCGCCCCTTTCAACTTACTACCCCCTCCACACAAAGGTGTAATTAAATGCATTCATTCCACATTTGTAACACTTTTTACACGTTTCCTTCCTCTTCCCTCCCCCTTTCTTAAGGCTCAATGCTTAAGAGATTTTCTGCATTTTAAATGGTACCATGAACACCAAGTCATATCATCTTCAGGGATGATGTGTTAAAATGACACAATGTGTGTTTGTGGGCTCTTTGTGTTTTTGGGTACATGTCGCCTATCCTGTCTCTAGAAAACAATGACCTACTCTTCTCTAAAAGATGGAAACAGGTTTTAATATGCATGCACATTTCCTGAATATGTTGTTTAAACCATATGTATGCAAAAAGGACCTGAATTTAAAATCTTGTCTTAAGAACATCAAGAGGCTTGCAGTCTGCACAGACGTCAACTCTAAAAACAAAAGTCGTTAACCTGGCTGTCACAAATGGCATAATGCTATAAGCCTATGTGAAATAGGAATCTTCCTTCAACCCTCTCACTGCAAGATCAAGAATTTTGTCTTGACCTGTCTCAAGAAATGCCAACAGATAACAAGCGAATAAAATGCAACTTGTTAACATTTACAGGGGGGCAATCAAATGCAACTTAACACCTTTCCTGTGTGTCAGGTCTTCACATTCAGTTGTGATGTGTAAGGTTTGCTGAGTGGCAATCATGGAATGACACCTGATATCTGATAGGCCGCAAAAGGGCTAACAATAACCTAAGACTCTTGGACCAAAAGGATAATGCTTTAGTCACTTGATCAACCTCAATCCCTCTTTCGCTGTTGAATGGTAATCAAGTTTTATGGTATGAAACCCTTGGAATGGCTCATTGTTGAGGCTTTTACCATCACCTTTGCCATTAGACTCCAGCTGTTGAGTTTCTGGCACTTGTCATAGTTAATTTGTCCCACGCAGAATACATGTCATTTTAGTCTTCATTTGTGTTTAAATGTTCTCCCTACTGTTCCCCCCTCCCCCGAATCAGTTTATGAACAGCAATGGGATACCGTTCAGCCCTTTCACGCACTGATCACACTCCCTTCTGGTTCTGAATTCATTCAGGGAGAAGACAGAGGCAGTGAAGGGTTGGGGAGAGAGGTTAGAGGTTGCAGCTGAGGTTTCAGGATGAAATCTGTCACCTCACTGTAAACATTTCATTTTAGACATTTTCAAAATCTTCACTTCACTTCACTGTAAATATTTCATTTTGGACATTTTCAAAATTACTTCACTGTAAATTTTTTATTTTGGACATTTTCAAAATCTTCACTTCACTGTAAATATTTCATTTTGGACATTTTCAGCATCTTCACTTCACTGTAAATTTTTCATTTTGGACATTTTCAAAATCTTCACTTCACTGTAAATATGTCATTTTGGACATTTTCAAAATCTCTCACTGTAAATTTTTCATTTTGGACATTTTTAAAATCTTCACTTCATTGTAAATTTTTCATTTTGGACATTTTCAAAATCTTCACTTCACTGTAAATATGTCATTTTGGACATTTTCAAAATCTTCACTTCACTGTAAATTTTTCATTTGGACATTTTCAAAATCTTCCACTCATATGATTTCAGACCATCATACAAAAAAAATCTTACTCCTACCAATGCTTCAACTGTCCATTAAAATGTTATTCTCAGCCTAACCAACCGTCTCCCTCAAATTTCACAGGACCCTAACTTTGGTTTCACTTCCAATGCACCAACAGCAGAGCTGTACAAAGTTCAAACCTGAACAGAAAAATCCTTGAACATCTCTGCCACACAACAGAGAAAACTTACCTGCAGAACCTTGGAGCATTTTCCAGGGGGTTCTGGAGGCAGCTGGATGCTGTCTGCGTCAATCATCTGTCCTCTTTGTCCAGGAGCTGGCCAACACAACCCAACACTTCACATTCAACAGTGAGTTTGTTGTTCCTGCTTTTTTCCTTCACCACTACACCAACTTTCAGAAGAAGAAATGGCTATGCTGATTGCATGCCATATATATTCACATTTACCCCCTACAATAATGACATAAAGCTCAACAGAAGATTCCGAAAGCCACTTTCTATCCACAGATGATCTTTTCTTAAGGGGGTAATTATGGTAGTCAGTATGCCGTCCTATACACATTATTCCATATAATTGTAGTAGAAATCATTCAAACGAAGACAATGACACATTGTGTACAAAAAAAAAACCCCCAATACATTCTGATACAGATCTGATGAATAATAACAACAAAGGACTGGTACTTCGTACTAGGTAGTGAAGATATAAAGATCAATTGAATCAGCCATGCACCCTTCCTTTGGGTATTACTATTAGCCACAAGGCTCCCAATACAGTGTGTTTGTGCATCTTACACATGATGAAATAGACAAATACGTTTTGAATTTTACGTTTGAGGGTAGAAACAGCAACAAAAAGGTTTGCCAGTATGTATATCCGAGCATTAAGTCAATGTCAAATGCATTCTTTTTGAAAGGCTTATGTCCTTAATGTTCTGTTTGAAATGCTTCTCCCTCAGTGCACAGCGTCAGACTGCATTTTACCAAAAGTTTTCCTTTGTGTGTATGATCAGTATCGAACAAAGTTACTTCAGGGAATTCACTCTAACAGATACAAACATGCTATAAGCAATTCTTTAGAACATTTTGGCTAAAGGAATTTGGCTAGAAAAACAAGGAGGAAGTCAATCTGTTGAAACTGTGTCCTCCAATATAAAGTCAGCTGCCAAGTCCCAAAGAAGAAAACGGCTTTTGTCATCAGCACATTAAACTTACAGCATTTGGCAACTGCAAGTATTTGGTTGCCTTTATACCCTCTAAAAAATAAGCTAATATTTAATTATCATTCAAAAACATTTTACAGGTGTACCCTACTCCATGCAAAAAGAATTCAGCTCAATTCAGATTTAGCATGGGGCAAATGCCGGGGTGAATGAAGTTCAGGCTGATTTGGAAGGATGATGACAGAAACAGACAGAATGCGCATGTTTGTGAATGAAGACGGGGAGTGGGGACTGGAAGAGGGAACTGTGGGAATGTGCAAGTTGTGTATGGTGTATACACATACTAGTATAAAGTGTGTGTGTGTGTGTGTGTGTGTGTGTGTGTGTGTGGAGGGGGGTTACATATGGTGTGTGCATGTGTATAATGTTGTACGGCATATGTCAGGGGGAGGGGGGGGGAGGAAGTGGGGGTGGGTGTTGAATACATGGGAGAAAAAAAGAAGGGAAAAAAGCAAAGAAGAAAAAGATGGGTTCATACTTGGAAAGAAATGTGAGTTTTATTTGATAATAGCATTATGCTAGGTGTTTGTTAATTTGAACGCCTCATCTCCAAAGCACTCAGGGTGATTAACAAAAAAAAAAAAAAAAGAAAAAAAAAAAAAAAAACTGTTAAAAAAAAAAAAACATATACATTCATGCACAACAAATGCACATCAATATGCACCTTAACACATCCACATTCCACACTTCTACTCGCATCACCATCCCAATACCCTCATAACAGCACACACACACAGGCACATACACACACTACACCCCATAACATGCCACAGATACACAAGCCATTCAGCAGAAGTACAAACAGTATGACCCGAAATCACCTCTATACACAAATTAAGTATAATTTCAAGATCAGGAAACATTACATCTGATAAGACAGGAATGTCAGAAAAAAATTCAAAGATTCAGTCTCAACATCAACACAAAGTCAGCATTAAGGTGCGGTTGGTGTGAAATCAAAACAGACCTATGAACACCATAAACTGCAATTCACTTATGCCATCTGATCAGATACTCACAGACTAACTCCTCACATGCTGTAACGAAAAACAAATACTACATCATTTTCTTTTCCTCACTGAACTAGTTACTAATCCGTATCACTTAGAATCTAAAGAGCTAAAGTAACAAAAATTCAGAATTCTTCCAGTATCTTTGGTTCATCTGTAAGATTCAGCACACCAAGAGTCATCTATCTAAAGCTGTTGTTTGTGATAAAAAAGGATAATAAATGTGATAACGCAGTTCTGATAGTTAACAAATATTTATTTGAAAATATACAGCCACAGAACATACAAATTGGTTCAGACTGAAACAAGTGGAAAGGTATGAAATCAGAAAAAAATACTAACATATAAAGACACAGAAACAAGACATGGTCACAAACACTAAAAATTAAAGAAAAAGGAAATACAAGTGATGAAAAAAATACTCACATGCACCATCGTTTGCATGCTGCAACAAAAGAGAAGAAAATTTAGGACGATCTATGTATTTTCATGAATGAATGCTTCCTAAAAACACAACCATTACCTTTTAACCCCAGAATGTTTCTTAAAAATTTTCATCATACAGTAATCCAAATCACGAAGAAACAAATTTGGGATTACATCTTCAAATTTGTTTTCTTATTTTTCTCTAAGCCAGGCTGACAAGCTTTATGAAACTGGTGTATCACTACCAGCCATTTAAGCTTCAATAATTTTCTCAGAAAAAAATAACACAGTAGTCAAAGGCACTACACAATCTATTGGTAAAAACATGAAAAAGCAAACAAACTAACTGAAAACCATCTCTGGGGACACTGAAAATGTTTGCTGTCAAGTTTTTTTTCCCCCGCCTAATCTTTAGTGGAAGGAAAGGATCTATTACTTACATACATATAACTTATACTAAAAAAAAACAGGAAAAAAAAGCACAAAAAAAACCCACCTGAAAACAAATGAATCGGGACTTCTGTCTTAGTTAATAACAGGATGTGGGTAGCCGTTTGGCCTCATGGTAAAGGCTCTGACTTAAGGACCAAGAATCCCTGGGTCTACATTTCAAGTTTCTCATGTGGTAGATCATCATTTCGTTCCACTCTAACTTAAATATGAGCATTAGCGTTTTGAAAGAGTTAATAATCCCAGGTCTTACTATCTGAGCACTAGTCTGTAGGAGGAGACAATCACCCCGGGTTCTACAGGCTGAGCACTAGTCTTCAGGAGGAGACGATCACCCCAGGTCCTACAGTCTGAGCACTAGTCTTCAGGAAGAGATGATCTCCCTGGGTCCTACAGTCTGAGCACTAGTCTTCAGGAGGAGGCAATCACCCGGGGTTCTACAGTCTGAGCACTGGTCTTCAGGAGGAGACAATCATCCCGGTTCCTACAGTCTGAGCACTAGTCTTCAGGAGGAGACACTCACCCCGAGTCCTATAGTCTGCGCACTAGTCTGTAGGAAGAGACAATCACCCCGGGTCCTACAGTCTGAGCACTGTCTTCAGGAAGAGACAATCATCCTGGTTCCTACAGTCTGAGCACTAGTCTTCAGGAGGAGACACTCACCCCGAGTCCTATAGTCTGCGCACTAGTCTGTAGGAAGAGACAATCACCCCGGGTCCTACAGTCTGAGCACTGGTCTTCAGGAGGAGACAATCACCCCAGCTCCTACAGTCCGAGCACTAGTCTTCAGGAGGAGGCAATCACCCCAGGTCCTACAGTCTGAGCACTAGTCTTCAGGAGGAGACGATCACCCCAGGTCCTACAGTCTGAGCACTAGTCTTCAGGAAGAGATGATCTCCCTGGGTCCTACAGTCTGAGCACTAGTCTTGAGGAAGAGGCAATCACCACAGCTCCTACAGTCTGAACACCAGTCTGTAGAAGGAGACAAGAATCCCAGGTCCTGCAGACTGAACATTATTCTTTTGGAAGAGACAAGAGCCTGAGGTCTTATACTCTAAAGCACTAGCATTTGGAAGAAGACAATGACCCCATTCCTATACACGGCATGTGTGAAAGAACCCACAGCACCAGGGAACTGTACTGCACAACATTCTGTACAAAAATCCACTATGCAGGGCCTGCAAAACATATATGTAGCCCTCTAACTGACTCTAACTTAGCTGCGGATCCCATCAAACATCAGCATTGGCACCTTCATGGAATTTTGTTTGCTGTTAAAGGCAACTATTAGTTTTTTCTTTTGTGCCTGTGATTATCCTGATTTGTGCAAAATCTAGCCCTGATCCAGTATCTCTAAAGGCAAAGAAAAATAATAAGCCTTTGCAAATGTGTGGCATTTAGCAGAACATATCCCCTGAGTGGGAGCTGAATCAAAGTATTTCCCAAATCATGAAGACAGCAGGTCCATCTGCAATCTCTCTGGAAAAACTAACAAAACAACAACAACGCAGGATAGGAAACACAGAAAGAAAGGAAACGAAAAAATACATTTTGCTTACCATCAGGTCTTCGTCCTTTTCATCGCTGCTCTCCTCCTCACTTTCATTCTGACTTTCGTCTTCATCCTCTTCCAGCTCATCAGTGCCGTAGGACACTAGGCGCATGGCCACTGCTTGTTGATCACAAATGTAAAGAAAACAAGAGTCAGGTTGTGTACTGCTGGTCAGTCACATGTATGTACCATAATTTCTAGCCAACACAGTGCTCTGAATACACCACACAGCCTTCACCTTTTTGTTGATGAAACAGATTTAATCCATAAGTAGAACACCAGGCTTCTAATGTATATTATCAAGCCAGTCTCTAATCAAAGCTATGTTAACAATGTTGTGCAGAAGATCCACTGAAAACACTCATGATTGACGGTGTCCAAAATACACAATAAGTCACAGAAAGAAACTCCAAAAAAGTTAATCTTGTAGGATAATCTGAAGAAGCTTTTGCAGGCTATGATGCACTGATAGGTGAGAGTGGATGACTGTGCACTTTTTGTGCACTAGGTTTGCCCTAAAGTCCTTAGGAGACCTAGCTTGGACTTGCTGCTCTGTTGGGCATTCCACTCCTAATCATTTCTCACAATTTAAAAAAAAAAAAAGATTCAAAGCTATGAAATACATCTACGTTAAAACAACAACAAAATGAATCATCAATATAATAATGAAATATGACCAAATCATAAGCTGTAACTCCAGTCTGCTGAACAGGCTCAGCCACAAACAGATGCTTTTTTTCTTTCCTTCCTCCCCCCCCCCCCCCCCCCCCCCTTCTGCTTTTTACATCACGCCATTGCTTACCACTTTACTTCTCTCTGTCCCAACATTGTAATTTCATTTATTTCAAATAACAAGATCTTCTTTGCAATTGCTACTTTTTTTTCTTTTCAACCCACAGTTTTGATTCGACAATGTACACAGCATGTCTGGCATTGCAATCCCTAATGACTACGAGAATGTCGTTGATTCTGACAATTAAAATAAGAGCACTGCCTTCTGTCTATATTGTAAATGTTGTTGATTGTGATGATTACAACTGAAGTGCATTGCCAAATATCAGTGACATGAATCTTGTTGATTCCAACTATGAACATTAAATTGCAATGCCAAATGTCAGTGTCAGTCTCAAGGTATGCCTGTTGTGCTTGTGCAGCGAGTTGATGTGCATACCACAAAGTCAACTTGAGGAGAACAAAAATGTTATCTGAAAATTACAATACCCACTGCTGGTCAATCACACATGTAAGTGCAATTTAGACCATGTATTCTGCTTGCTTACGGAGCGGCAAAACAAAGAAATAATAACATGATGATGACAAACAGAATACAAGAACAACAAAGTCAACGGATAATTGCAAATATTTTTCACCACATGATTTCTTGCCAAAAGCAGGAGGTTATACAACTCCTCAATTCATTTGTGGCCTTCCTGCTAAAAATGCACAATATCTTTTATGCTTTGAAAGTATTTATGCAGTCTGATAATCAGACTCGCACTCAATCAGTCACACTGTATTCCCGAGATCTGTCAATCATCCAAACAAGACCAATAAACTACTACTCACGCTTTGAACCCTTCTTCCCTTTGGATCGCTGACTGTCAGAGAGGCTCGCATTTGAATCCACCTCGACAGGTGAGACAGGTGGAGCTATTTTACGGCTGACGTCCATTAGCATGATCTTGGAGGGAAACAGCCTCAGCCTCCTCTTCATCGTCTTCATGCTCCCTTTCCTGAATCTGGACAAGTCAAGCAGAATGTCAACGTCAAGCATTTGGTGCAGCATTTTCTTTCCATTCATTTCTTTCTAATGTAAAGAACCTGCAATCTACAATCATATTGCTGGATCAACCTCATTCAACATCTGTGCCAAAGAAATGTTTTTTAATGCAAAGACGCAAAGGTGGTATGACCAATCCACTACATCCTAAAAAAACCTTTGAGCTTAAGGGAAAGGGAGAAGAGAAGAGGTGGTGAGAAAAAAAAATTTTTTGAATTCTGATTTAAAAAAAAAAACTTGATCAGTGTGAATGAATCTGAACCTTTATCCGTTGCTAAATAACTAAGAAAAAAAAAAGGAAACTGAACAAAAAAAATAAAAAGAACAAAAAAAAAAAAAAAAAAAAAAAAAAAAAAAAAAAAAAAAAAAAAAGAAAAACACTGACGTATGCATTGTAATGAAATCATTACTATCCCCCCCCCCCACTAAAATCTAAATCCATCTCACTCTCACAGTCCTACCTTTCGGGAATGTGATGATCCACTTCTTCATCTGATATCAACCCTGCCGACTGCTTCCCTATGCTGTCCTCAGACACACGTCGGTTGGGACTCAAGGGCTCTGCTCCCTCGTCCTTGCCGCTGCTGTGCCGTCTCTTCTCCGGAGACTTCTTCTCAGCTGGCTTCGCCTCAGCGTCCTGGTCGTTGAAGGAGTTGTCTTCATCTGAGTCGTCCATGCCGTACTGCAGAAGCATCATGGCTGAAGAGCTGTCTGTGCGCTCCATATTCATACCTGAACAAACCAAGAAGTCCTCTGAAAACTTTTCCCCCCCAGAAGGAAACTGATCTCATTTATTAAGATACAATAAGATATGTGATCTGATGTACATCATTTTTATGACTCTGAAGCAGTCCAGTGTCATTTCTGGTAGACTGCCTCACGATGACTGGATATTTACTAGTACTATTGCACACTGCAGCGTGGTGGTTGGAACAGAGGGTATGGTGGTAAACTGGATGAGACGGAATGAGCAGCAAAGACCAATTCAACCAAGGGCCCTGAAGTACTGAATGCATATGCTCTTACAATATGAGCTTTTACATCAGCTTGGTCCTAACCTTGATTAACATTAACAATCAACACCTGCACAACTGCATGCCATTAACATCAATGGAACCAGTGATGATTAAGCGACACTGAATATGGGGCAACCCGGATTAAGACGACTGATTTTCACCGAATGCCATTTTCAAAGAGAAGTTGTTGGTCATTACAAATCATGATATACCAGACTTTAAGTGGTGACAGTAGCACTAGCAGGATAACTATAGGCAGGAATGAAAATAACAGACCTATTTGAAAAGATAACATGTGACAAAGTGGTGTTCCCTTAAGACTTTTGTGTGGATCAAATCAACCGACATTTGTTTAATAAACAATGAAAAATGTGAGATTATCAAAATACAAAGCTGGAGTCTGGACATTTCTTGTTAAAACTTAATGTCTGCAATCAATCTGAACTTGAAGAAAAACAGCAACAGTGACAACTTAGTCAAGTTTTGAAGAATTGTCAACAACAAATACATCTGAGACTAATAAAACTGGGCTTGAAATGTCCATCAATGTGTTGACTGTTTGAGACAACTTGATGTTCTGGCAGACAAGCAGAAATGCTCTTTCTGAACAAACTACTGACTGTGTCAGTGACAGGGTATGTCAGCACTCACCCACAGTGTAGATCGATTGCACTTCCCTCCTCCTTTTCTCCCATCCACTACTCCACCACCATGTTTGATTGTTTATTTGTTTGCATTCAGACTGGAACTGGAAGCCCAGCAGAGTACTGTCTCTTAAACCCATGTTCTAGAAATCTGCTCAAAGCTGTTTGAGACAGGTTGAAATCAGTCACTTTTTCACAATATTCTTGAGCCTACTAAGTCAACAGGACAAAAGGCATAATGAGTGTTGAATATACTTGTTTTGTTTTGATGATATGGTGTAACAAAGAGTTTATCTTTATAATCTATTAACCCAGCTAAATTACAGCTGTTCCTATGTTTCATTCATGTGGCATGTGTTTGTTACTGATAGAATGGACTTTTGTGTGAGTGTCACAGTGTGTGTGCGTGTGTGTGTGTGTGTGTGTGTGTGTGTGTGTGTGTGTGTGTGTGTGTGTGTGTGTGTGTGTGTGTGTGTGTGTGTGTGTGAGAGAGAGAGAGAGAGAGAGAGAGAGAGAGAGAGAGAGAGAAGGAAGTAAATGTCCTGGGTGCCTTCTGATAAAACTGAAAAAAGAGGAAACTTGATACAATTTCAAACAGCGTTAGAAACTTAAAAGCGTTGGTGAAACCAGGGGGGGGGAGAAAAAGAAAAGGACGAAGGCCAGAGGCCCAGGGGCAGCCCTTAGCCTTAAGAGACACCTTACCTCCTTTTACCGTATTATTCACAAGATCATTATTAAAGCTGAGATGTTCATTTCGCCTACTAAATTAACCAACTGGTGCTTTGTCACACAATAAAGAACCAGAAATCACAAACTGCCGATTTAAAGAGGCCTTTCAGCTGGCATTAACTGACAAGATGAAAATGAATGTACTTGTAAAAATTGTAATTAGTTGGGATAATACTGTAACACTTTTTTCTTCTTTTTTTTTTTTTTTGTAACTACAGACATGTTTACCCCAGTGATAATTACTTCCTAAAAATCATGGTTCAAACTCAGTACAAAAAAACTTGCTTCCAAATTTTCAGGGGACCACACAAATATTTAGGGGGTCACAATTAATAATGGCTAGAAAAAGCAGTGAACACAAACACAAACGTGCTGTCACTGGCCCCAGCTCACACACATAAATGCACAAAGAGACAGGAATACATTAGAAAAGAGGTAAGATAATGCTGCTTATTGCCCAGCCGACCGCAAAGGGCCACATCAGGGCTGTCACCACGTTAAAATCCACTCACAAGTCATTCATTCACACAATTCTTTAAAATACATCGAAAAAAACCATCCAAAAGTTTGTTAAAAATCCTTCCACAAGCCACAGCTGAACTGTCGGATTTTGATTCTGAAAAGCCGAAATTCCTACAGTTTCCATGCTTTTCCCACTTAGCTGAATCACGCGATCTTGTGGTCCAATCACTGACTGGATAGGTCTAGCCTATTTTGACAACTCTTGTAAGTTTTCAGTTGAGAAGAATTATCAAGCAGAAGTGTTAATCAATTCAAAATGGTCTAAAACATTGAGGAAATTCACGCTTTTAACTCTAATCGTGGTGTATAAGACAAAAGCCCTTTTGCGTGATGCGCTACTCAAAGTTGTAATGCGTACAGGAGAAAATCAGTGCGTCATGGTAAATTTTGGTATGTTTTTGTGATGCACTGGTCTGAATTCCAATGGGTCAAATGGGAAGTTTATGCATCAGAGATGCACATTTGTGCGTAAGAATTATTACTGTGTTTTACTGAAAAGTTTTGGGGAAAAAAAATCGATCTGGATGTTTCATGATTTCAGGATTTCCAAACAAACAGTGAGGTCGAATTCTGGTTTCCGGCATTTTCCAATGTGTGGTTTCATCCTGATAATCTCACTTGGAAAGTTCAAAGCACTGAGATCGTGGCTAAGTCAGGCCTGATATTTTTTCTATAATTACTCAACCTGCTGTCTCCTGTCATCACCTTTGTTTTGGGATAACACCTGATTCCATCTTGCACTCACAAAGCACTGCATTAAACTTGTTTTTTCAGGGCAAACTTGAATCAGACACTTTTTTAAAATAATAAATTTTCTTCTCATGTCAAATTGACATACTTTCTGCATCATGATTCTTCTTCTTTCATGAGTGTCCACCTTCATCAAGCTGAAGATTCTGATTCAACTACTTCATTTTTCTTTCTTTCTTTTGAATCATGATTTTCTTTTCATATGTCCAACTGACACTTTGCATTATTTAACAGCTTTATTTTTCTTCTTCTTCTTTCGTAAAGTCTCCACAATCAACAGGCCGATTATTATGAGACTATAAAACTTTGTCTTAATCGCATTTATTTATTCATTTATTTCATTCTTGTTATGTATTAAATGTTCTTTGCTGATGACAGTGTTTGTTTTTTGGTCGACTGAAATTTCTGTTTTGTTTTGCACATCCATACCTTAAGCGTAGAAATCGTGGCGAGCCCCGTAAAACTGGATCCTGATATTCGACGTATGGAAGTAATGTTTGAAAAAAAAAAAAAAAAAAAAGTCAGGTTATTGAATGGGCCCCAAAAGTCTATAACAGTCCAAGATTCCCTGGCCTTATTTTCGCTCTCAGTGTCGACAATGAGAACAATGACATCAAAACTTCCCGACTAAAAACAATGAGAACAGTGACAACAACACTTGCTTTCCTACCGGCTTTGTACTTGTTTGGAGGCGACGTGAGGATAGTACTGCAACACCACATACCCACTTAGGTTCGAAGTTCTGACATTCGAAAGCAACAATATAACCTATAAGTAACTTCAACAATGCACATTCTTACCAAAATACGCGTGTGGACAATTGCTTTGATAAATCTTCTTCGAATAATCGTCGACCAAGTCCAGTCAAGTCAAGTAATCGCGAGCTCCTTCTCCTCTCTCTGTCAAGCTTTTAACCGGAAGTTTTCTGACGTTTTCGATCATCTTAGTCGGAAATGACAAATACCATCTTTTTAGAGCATACCACCCAAAAATTTTTAAACTGTAATTTTTCTGTTACCAATAGCTTTCTAATTCAGACTCGTCCGGTCCATGATCAGTCCATTACACCCCCCATCTTTTGTTTCTGTCAGTATGAATTCTTCTCTTTTTCTTCTCCTCTTAACTCGTCGTGGGGAGTCAGTGCGACACCACAATGAAGAACGGTTCACCAGTTGCTCCTTCTGTGTTCTGTCCGTTGTGTGGCAATTGAGGCCTGGTTTTCAGCTTTCCATGTCCACTTCACAATGTTGTCAGTCGGTCTCCCTCCTTGGAAAGTTCCCTGAAGGATTGTGTTAGCACGGCCACTTGCTCTTGTTGCATGGCTATATCAACACAGGTTTCATTTCTTGACTGATACCAGTACATCTTCGTATGTTCCTGTGTGCTTTTCTTGACTGATACCAGTACGTCTTCGTACGTTCCTGTGTGCTGCCTGATGGCAGATATTTAGTATCTTGCATTAGCCTATCGTTTCTATGGTTGGAGTCTTCTTTCCAGATTCGCTGTGAAGGTCCATCTCTTGCATGCATAAAGGAAGAGGGGAAAATACCAGAGCGCCCAGGAGCCTGATCTTCGGTTTCATGGAGATGCTCTGGTCCTTCCTGGCAGATTTTAATCTGGACAGTGCCATTCTCGTTGATTTTTTTCTTTGCTGCCCTGCAGAGGATCTTTTTCTCCAGTTTGGATCCCTCACTGCTAGTGATGGATTTCAGTTAAGAAAATTGTTAACGGATTCTAGCTTCTGACTAGGATTAATTATCTCAATATTGATGTGGTGCTCCGGCTAGCCATCAACTTTTCTTTCTCAGCGCTGATTTCCATTTTATATCTTACTGATGTTTCAAACAGTTGTTCAACGAGATTAGCGAGATCTGGTTCACTGCCTGCCAGTCCATTGGTGTCATCTGCAAACCGAAGATTCTCCAGTGATGGCTCTTCCTCTAATGCTGGCAGTACTGACATGATCTTCGAATGTATCGGTCATGATCCATTCCAGGAACAAATCGAAAACTGAGGGAAATACAACGCAGCCCTGACGGACTCCAACTGAAGTACGAAAACATTCTCTGACAGCACTTTTGTGTGATCACTGCACTAGTTGCTTTGGACAACATTTGCTGGATGGTATTGATAAGCTTCTCCCCAGTATCAAATTTCCTCATTTTACCCGCTTAGTGCTCCTAGAAATCTATGAAGACGTGGTAGAACTCTGGTGCTGGAGATATTTTTCAAGGGTACGCAGATTAAAGATTTATTTGATGGTGCTTCACTTTTGTAGGATCCAGTTGATTCTTCAGCAAGAATAACATTTGCTTGTGGTTTCAAAGCTATTCAGAATGATTTAGAGCATTATTTTGCTGAAGCGGCTATCAGCTTTATATTGCAGTAGTTCTGGCAGTGGAATAGCCATACTAGACTATCACTGGGTGAGGGCAAAGCATTTTATATATATATATATATATATATATATATATATATATATATATCTGCCTTGATTTTAAGAAAGTGTTTCATTTAGTGTCCCTTGAAAGACTACAGATGAAATGACAGCATCTCTAGACGCACGCAAGTTTCTTGACAAGAAGGACTAGAAAGTGAAAATAAGTGATGGAGCTTCAGTCATCCAGTGCCCATACATTCTTTGCAGCATACTACATGGCAGTAAATGTGGTCAAGTGCTCTTCACGGTCCTTGTAAATGACCCTCAATATTGCGTAGAAAGCTTACGTTCAAGATACATTCCTGCCGGCATCTTCTGGGCTGGAGAGATACAGACATCTGCAGTGGGTTGGTCAGGATTTTGAGTAACACTGTCAGATGCATCTATTCCGTAGATAAAACTCAACTGTGTAGTTCTAGTCACCCCGGTTCAGCGCACAGCAAACTGAACCCTGGGAAGGAGCCTACCGGGGCAGAAAACCCCCAGTAATAAATGGCTTTGATGGGAATTTAACTCACGACCTTGCAGCTAGGGATTCACGATGCTAACCATTGTGCCACGGCAGATTTCTGTTGGTCCACAAGGAAGATTAACAAAAAATGTATTGGTATTTCGTGCTTTTTTGATTATTGTAATTTCTTTCACCAAAGTGAGCGTCTGTTAATAAATGAACATTTTCTCCTATTAATATGGTATATTCAATGAATACCTCGTCGACTCTGTTTCTTGTTTATCATAAATCGACGGTTTAAATCTGACACATTTAACTCATGAATTTTTTTTTCAGTTTTATTTTCTTTTAGCAAATGAAGTAGGCCAACACTCGTGCTGAGAGACAATGATGACAGAGGGAAGGGCAGCGAGTGTGTTAAGTGTTGTAGGCCAAGACGTTGGGAGGGAAAGGGGGCGGTGCATATGTCCATATGGAGTGTACCGGACCATTTTTGTCATGCGATGGGGTAGGGAAGTGGGAGGGCGTGGAAGGCAAGGTTTCAGATTTTTTTTATTTGTTTCATAAAAGCAAAAATAAGATTGCTGAGCCACAGAACGAAGGAACAAATAAATTACGAAACAGACACCACGCAAATCCACATATTGGGCCTTCCTCAGGCTGGACAAACAACACTCAAAACAATAGAAACAAAGCACGAACAAGCAATATTTTATTTCTTCTGTCTTTGTGCGAATTGTGCATACTTTGTTTGTCAACCAGGGGTGAGGAGAGAAAGGTCAACAGTAATGGTGGGTAGCCAGCTCTTTGAGTAATAATGTCCGCAAGCCGGTGACTGACTCAAAGATCACCGTTTCGTCATAAGGAGACTTTCACTCTACAGCAGTACGATTAAAAACAGAATATCTTAGCTTATCCTTTTGAAGGCTTGGATGGTAAAGCACCTGTTGTTGGCTTAAAAAAAATTGTAATTGTCTGGATTGATGTTATTTGATACAAAGTTGTTGTCCTTCCTTGCATGGATCAGTCTGACTTGCTTTTGAGGTCATTTGTCAGACGGTGTAGCAGACACCAGGTTCTCAATCACCTTGAAAAAGAAAATGGGACTTTTTTTTTCTGAGGCCCTGGAACCGATAGACGGGTTTGGCTTTTGTAGAATCTTCTGCAGTTTATGCTGCCAGGGGTGCAGGAATCCTAATCGGACAGAGCCACGAGTGATATTACTTGTTCGCTCACAAGCCTCCCCATCTTTCTATAGACAGTGTTACACTTTGCTCCGCTCACTCGAAGATGGGCTTCAACAAAACGTACTTCCAGTCATCTAGGATCAGCCTTCTCAGATTTTGCGGAGTCATTCAAGAACACTGGTATATTTTCTTTTCTACATACGTAGTTTGGATAAAATATGGTTTTAAGGCGACATAATCAATTTTGGCATTATAGTTTCGTAGTATGTCAACAAATAGCCCTGTTTGATAAATTCAAGTAGCATTTGATGTATGTAATATAAACGATACCAACTTTAATCAATAAAAAGAGAAAATAACCACGACAAAAGACTTTGGTAAAGCTGTATCTAAATAGCTTCGTATTATAAATGGCCGCAGCACATATTTCATGGTGATTGTTTACTGTGTTGCTGTGAAGGTCTGCAGAGTTACGTTTTTTAACTATTGCACGTATTTATGTTTGTTGCTATCTTGTCATTCATTAACATTGCATATCCAACATGTAGTCTTTTTATAGTTGCACTACTTCCGTAGTGTTCATGGCAGAAACTTTATAAATCCCAATCGCCTGGACTTGCGTTTGGGAGACCTCAGGTTGTCGCAGTCTGTGGCAGTTGCTGAGTTAGTATACTAAGTGCGTGTCTGACACTGTCGGTTTGGACTAGAGCTACTGAAAGCAAACGAAATGTACAGTTCAGTTAGTCTGAAAAGCCAGCAAGGGGATAGTTAAGAATCTGGTCAATTTCTTATCAAAATGAAGAGACGGTAGAAAAGAAACAGCAGAAAGTACTACAGTGTGGAGAGAGACTCGGACATAATATCCCAGTTCTTCTAGTTTGGGGATACAGTCTTGCTCTGCGCTTAATGGTCTTCACTTAGACTGTAATCAGCACACATGATGCTGCCTTAAGTGTCATTCATCACCATTGGCCTATGGAGCTTACCAATAGATATCTATAGCAACAAAAGAATCCGAATGTTGATTGTGGTTGCTCTACAGAAGAAGAAGAAGAGATGGAAGGATGGTGACAAGATTTAACATGTATGCAAGACATAATTGTGTTCACATGGTAACCTTTGCTTATAGTCTTATGTGAACGAAATTGAGTCAGAACCAGTATTAAGTCAGACTGGCAAAGGGAAAACTCCCCCTGTACCAAAATGGCCCCAATGGAGATTCAAACCTGCAACCCCAGTATCACCAGTATCACTAAGTGCAAATCTAATGTTTTACTAACTGAGCTGTTCTGATGCCCATTTATTATTTGTGAGAAATACATATCCGTGCCACTTTTGTAGAGTTCAGTGCCAAGTTTGTGTGTGTGTGTGTGTGTGTGTGTGTGTGTGTGTGTGTTTAAATACAGAATGTTTGTTTTCATTTTACATTCACAGTTTCTGATTCTCACCTCTCTCTCTCTCTCTCTCTCTCTCTCTCTCTCTCTCTGTCTGTCTCTCTCTTCCCTGTTCCTCAGTTGCACTCTTTCTAATTTTTCAATCTCCAAACACACACACACACACACACACACACACACACACACACACACACACACACACACACACACACACACACTCGAACACACACAAAGTACATGCTTGCATACGCACACATGCACAAGCGCAAGCGCGCGCGCACACACACACACACACACACACACACACACACACACACACACACACGGAGGAGGTTTTTCACACATATATGCCGTCAAAGTGCCAAGATACTTTCGGAGTTTGGGGAAAGATTGAATGAAATAAAAGCTGAAGAAAGCAATTTATCAAGACAATGTACTGTCAAGAATACATTGCTGAGCTGCAAACATAAACTTACCCATCATGTGTCTGTAATAGACATGTTTATGTGTGCAGCTCAGCAGTGTATGCTTGACATTACATTGTTCTGATCTAATTGAATCATTTGGTAGCCTTAGTCAAGGAGTAAAAATGTATTACTATAACGACTTTGCTTCCTAGCATTTTCTTTGCTGAAAAATGTAAATTTTTTTTATTGTAATGTAGATGACCTAGTACTTTCTGATGTTTCAGAGTTCAAGTGGTCTCAAAGGGACCACGGAAATCCTGTGTTTTGACAGCGCCATGTATGAGGGATCCACCAACTAGCCACCATGCAGAAAGATAATGTGAAAGTTGCTGTCAGGGTGAGACAGGCTGCATCACTGAATTGAAGACATACCATGTTATTGTTTGTCTCTGGTTCCTTTCAGCCTTCAATTGCAACGCCACACAGGCAACATCACGCATCTTTTACATAGTTTTAAGTTTTAAAAAGGTTAAAATTAAAACAAACATCAAGTGTGTTAGATTGGAACAGATTACAGTGGTACTGAAAACAAGCTAAATTACAGTCCAAAGAACAAAAACAACAACAGCAACAAGAAGAACAAAAGCAATAAGGTACAATGTGTTCTGCCACAGCCTACATGACTGGAAATTCCTTGTGTTATTCAGTTCCACGGCAGGCTGCTGCCTGTCACTCAGGCCTATGGATGGTGTGCCATCATGCATATAGCTGTGGCTTGTGCATGTCTATGATAATTGAAGTTTCCCACTAAGGTCTGTGAAAGAATAATGGGACATTAATTTTGACACGCTCAAGTATGGCGCTGTGTATGTTTAAAAAGTAGGAAAGGTGTTGAAAACACAAAAATGAGTTTTCAACAAAATTGATACGGTTTCCCCTGTTGTCACTGCTAAAAGTCATAAAAGATGCACTAAACAGTACCCTTAGTCTGTCTATTGTCTGCTTCATATGTGCATTGAAACAATTGTTATTTTGCATGTTATTTTGTGGATTGATTATATTTTGATGTACAGACTGTTGGGAGAAATATGACATTAATGCTTGTAAGCTTTTCACTGTAGAATTTTCCAGGGCCAATGTTCCAGGAGGTGTGATTGTAATTTTTGTTTAAAAACAAATGACTTTCTCATTCGATTTGTTTGATTTATAGAACATGAATAAATCCTTTCAAAGGAGGCTTTAGGGTGGGAAATAGACATCGGTCTGGATTTATTTTTGAATTTCATTGTGAAAATGGTTCTGTATTATTACACATGCTCTTAGCCTTGAAATGGCCTTGATAGTTGGCTGGGCTAAAAAACAGCATGACAACACCTGATGTTCAGCAGGGCAAAATTGAAGTGACTGTAAAGAATCTGTGATCAGGTGAAGCACCATTGTGAGTCATAAATTTTTTTTTTCTTACAATGAGATGGCATTGCTAAGTACGACTTGAATTGGTATGATACCTGGCTGCAAAGGGAGGGTGAGAAAAAAATCCTTCTGTAGCTTGGTTTAATTGTGTATAGTATTTTTAGAATGTATTGTCTACATCGTTTTGGGACACTGACAGTGATAGCACAATTGAATGAGTCATCCTGCATCTTGCTGAGGTTTGCTTCTTTTTGAATGTAACATGAAGGACAAGATGGTGGGACGATTAGGCGGGTAGAGCAGTATGTGATGGAGGGAGAGATAATCGATAAAAATCAAGGAAATATCTGAAGCGATTGTCCCTAGTTTCACAGTCATGTTGATTAAGGGGCAAGTGTTAGGCGTAAAGTACAAGAAACTGATTAACTACATATTACAAAGTCTAGAAAGGCAAAATGAGACAGCAAAAACCTGACAGTGCTCTTAGTCGTGCTTTGGCCCCGCGTGGAACAGAGGAAAGCTTTTATAAACACCCTGTTCAATGTGATAGAAACCTAAGGTGGCTGGCAAGGTTTCTAATAACTGTGCTAGCTATGAAAAGTTGGTCAAACACAGAAAACTGGCTGCACATTGTGTTTAGATGATAAGTACTAGGGAGTCTAACACTAACTCCTGGTATTAATTATAATGTTACAGTTGAACTGCTCCAGTTATGACGTTGTTGAACTGCCATGCGTCTGTTCTGGTAACCAGTTGAAGGTTTTTCTTGTGCAGGTTCGACCTCTTCTGCCTAAAGAGAAGCTGGGGGGAGAGCAGGTGTGTGTGCGTCTGGTGCCCAACTCCAATCAGGTGGTGGTGGGCAAAGACAGAGCCTTCACCTTTGATTTTGCTCTCTCCCCAAAAACCACCCAGGTATATCTTTGCGTGTGTGTGTGTTGCTTGTGATTGGATTGTACTGTGCCTGTGCTTATTTTGTTTGGTTTGTGTTTGTTCGTGATTGACTTTTTTGTTGTTGTTGTAATGTACCTGTGCTTGCTTGTTTGGTTTGTATGTCTGCCTGTGATTGGTGTGTTATAGTTTGTGATGTTAATGTGTTTGGTGGTTTGCGTTGTGTTTCTGTGATGGGGGTTTGAAAGTTTGTGATGTGACTCCTTGGTTGTTTGGTTTCAGTTTCTGTCTGTAATTGATTTGTAAGTCAGTGATGTGCCTGTGCTGGGTTTGTTGATTTGAATTTTGTCTGTTGTTGGTTTTAAGTTTTTGTGCTTTGTTGTTTGGTTTGTATTGAAAGTCACACATCTATATATGTTAATTTCTGTGCATCTGTAACAGCTCTGTGTACCCATGCACATATATAGTTTTAATGCGTTTTACACTCGTTCTGAAACAAATATTGTCAGTGCATCTCCCTGCCTCCTCCTCCTAACCCCCCAAAAGTGCCTTGCACAATAGAACCTTACAACAAGGGGCAACAACCTTAAAAATGTGAATAAAGTGAAGACTTTGTAGAGAGACAGAGAGAGACTGACCGGCAGGTCACAAAATGTGAAAATGCTTTGAACTTACTGTAATGTTACAGTGGTGTTGATACCTGGAAAAAAGCAATCTGATTTCTGTCTAGATCGCCTGTCACAAGGGTCAGTTGTCATGTTGCATACAATTAAAGAAACTGTTTTGTTAGTCGTGTGAGATTACATTCTACGCTAAAAAACAAAATGTGAAAAGCTAGTGTAAACTGACAGTTATGTTTATGCGTAGAAAAAGAATAGAATTCATGTTTAAACCACCTATTACAAGGGTCAAATGCTTATGTTGCATACAATTAAAGAAACACTTTTGTTAGTCTTGTGAAATTCCTTTCTACAGAAATGAGGGAAAAAAAAAAAGGCATAAATGTGTTAGTTGGAAGTCGGAGGTAGATTAAAGCAAAAGAAAGAAAAAAAGAAGAAAGCATTGGATGATGCATCATTCACTAGTCAGACTGAAGTGGGAAGGGGTCATTTTATAGAGATCAAATACAGTATCACTGTGGAACAGTACAGAGAGGATGTTTGTGGAGGTTTTATTGTTTTCTTTCTGAGATAAGATGAACATTGTATCATGTTTTCCGACCATATGACTTACACTATAGATAAGAAAATTGATGTGAAGCTTAACAAACTCTGGGAAGGGCAACCATGTCCACATCTGTATATCCAGTGGTGGGGAATTACAAATGCAGGATCTGGGTATATTACAGAGTGAGAAAGCAGGATCTGGCCATATTAAGAGTGAAAAAGCAGGATCTGGGTATATTACAGAGTGACAAAGCAGGATCTGGATATATTACAGAGTGAGAAAAGCAGGATCTGGGTATATTACAGAGTGACAAAGCAGGATCTGGATATATTACAGAGTGACAAAGCAGGATCTGAGTATATTACAGAGTGAGAAAAAGCAGGATCTGGGTATATTACAGAGTGAGAAAAGCAGGATCTGGGTATATTACAGAGTGAGAAAAGCAGGATCTAGGTATATTACAGAGCGACAGAAGCAGGATCTGGGTATATTACAGAGTGAGAAAAGCAGGATCTGGGTATATTACAGAATGAGAAAAGCAGGATCTAGGTATATTACAGAGCGACAGAAGCAGGATCTGGGTATATTACAGAGCGACAAAAGCAGGATCTGGGTATATTAAGCAGGATCTGGGTATATTACTGGTGACAAAAGCAGGATCTGGGTATATTAAGCAGGATCTGGGTATATTACTGAGTGACAAAAGCAGAGTCTGGACATTGCAGTGACAAAAGCAGGATCTGGGTATATTGCAGAGACAAAAGCAGGATCTGGGTATATTGCAGTGACAAAAGCAGGATCTGGGTATATTGCAGAGTGACAAAAGCAGGATCTGGTTATATTGCAGAGTGACAAAAGCTGGTTCTGGGTATATTGCAGAGAGACAATAGCAGGATATTGCAAAGTGTCAAAAGCAGGATCTGGGTATATTGCAGAGTGACAGAAGCAGGATATTGCGAAGTGACAAAAGCAGGAAGTGGGTGTAATACAGAGTGACAGAAGCAGGATCTGGTATATTACTGAGTGACAGGAGCAGGACCTGGGTATATTGCATTGTAACAACCAGGAATTTATAGTCTTTACTAATGGAAATATCTGTCTTCTTTTTGTTGATGATTTTGATGCAGTTCTACCGTGTTTTTATATGTGTATGTGCTTTTGCAGGAGTCTACATACAGACAGTGCGTGGAACCGTTGGTCAGAAGCATATTTGAAGGCTACAACTCTACTGTCTTCGCTTATGGACAGACTGTAAGTGTGTGTGTGTGTGTGTGTGTGTGTGTGTGTGTGTGTCTCTCTCTCTCTCGCTCGCTCTCTGTTGTGCCTTCTTTTTGGATGGCAGAAACGTGTAAGAAAGAGAGTGAGACAGAGAGTCTCCTTTGAATTTTTCCAGGCATTGAACACCTTCCTTCCACATTTCTTCCATACAAATGAAATCATATCTATACAGTAACTATTATGAACCTCTGTTTTGCAGAGAGGGAAGGGAATAGGGTGGGATATGATAAGGAGCGTGTGTGTGTTGGAGGGGGGGGGAGGGGAATGGAATGTTGTTGTGTGCAAGTGGGTGAGTGGGGAGGTTTGAAGATGGTGGTGGTGAGTGGGGAAGGGTGGGAAGGAAGGAGGGGGGTGGGGTGGGGGGTGGGCTTAAGGAACTGTAGATATTTTAACTGAATTGATTAGAAAAAACAGTTTTGTTCAGTTTTCCTTTCTTTTAGTTTTGATGATGTTTGTGGACTACTTATAGAATAGGTGCATGCTATTACTAGTTATGTGTGTGCTGTATTATTGTTTTTAATTGATTTAAAGATATCAATACTGAAGTGCTGTTTTCTTAAATATTTTCTGAAAGAGAGAGAGAGAGAAGATGAAGATCAGAAAGAAAAGAAGAAAACAAAATCTTTTTTTCTGGTTCCTTAGTGACTCATGTGTGAATGCAGTATTCTAAAGACATTTGCACCATGCCTTATCCTTACACACCATAAGACATACTGTTTTACCTGAATATTCACCCCAACAAGATCACTGATTCTTATTTCTTCCAAGATCGATTACTATGTTCAAACTATGATATAACTGTCAGCAGCTGGCTGCGCAGCAAACAACGAAAGTACTCAACCTGGTTCTGAAACTATGTGGTTATTGAAGTCAGTAGGGGATTTGTAGTGGTGTTCTGTGTATGTTGGAACTGAACAGTCACCACTGAACTGCACAGAAGAGATTCAACAGCAGCGCAGTGTCTCGTTGGGTGGGTTGCCCAAGGACTGCCTGATATTGATCATGCTCTGTGGACTGCTGATGATTGGGCTGTGACAGGGTGAACCAGACTGTGGTTGTGTGTTAGAGAGCTGGAAGGAGTTGAATGGAAGTCGTTTCACGGAGAAGGCACCCAAGGTAAGACGGCAAAATGATATCTTTCTTCTTCAGGATTGACAGCTCTGCGGTAGCCTTTGGCCCTCAGTTGCACCACAAACAGCAAATGATACTCATGCTGCTGCTGTGTGATTAAGCAGCTGTTTTAATCAGTCAGGAGGGGGTAAGAAGCTGGTGTTCTGTGTATATGTTGATCGGAAAAGACGCCACTGAACGCAGCCAAAATGACCCTGCAGCAGTGCAGTGTCTCCTCTGGTGGGTCGTCTCATGACGGCTTGATGTTGCTTGTTCCTGGACTGTCAGTTCTGGGGCTGCTGCAAAATATCAACTTGTGTGTGGCTGTGTATGGAGTGGCCAGAAGGAGCAGTGTGAGAGTAGTGACAATGAGCAGGCATGGAAGATGGGAGAGCAAAAAAATTAAGATCTCTGAAGATTGTCAACAGCCACGTGTAAGGTCCTTCATTGTGTCTGTTGATCCCAGGGTTCCGGCAAGACATACACCATTGGTGGAGGCGACATCTCATCGTTCACAGAAGAGGAATATGGAATCATACCACGTGCACTATACCAGATGTTCGAAATCATGAAGGTTGGTTTACCTTGCTACAGAAACACATTCCAGTGAAGACCCCTTTAATTAAACAAACTTCCTGTCTTGTTCGGTGTTCGGGGTGGGAAGGTGGGGGGTAGGGAGAGGGGGGCATTTTTGTCCTGTTTACTGGATTTACCTCCCAGAGAAAACATACTTGCCATTAAGACTTGTTTTCTTTGAACTGTTTGTCTTTGTTGAGACTTGATGTACTCCCAGTAAGGTCTCCCTCCCGTCAAAGAGTTTTTTTTTTTTTTTTTTTAACATCTTTGTACTACAATACCTCCTAGTAAAGATTCCCTCCATGTAAAGATTTTTTTTTTCTGAAACATTCTTTTCTCTGTCTATACTTTAGATTGGCTCACTTCATGTAATGATCCGGTTCCTAGGAAAGCCTGGAGATTTTTTGATAAGAGTTTGTAGTGTGTTTCTTTCTCACATAGCAAGGCAGCAGCATTGCACAGTGTTTATGGGTCCACTTCAAGAAGTATGGAACACCATTTCATCTGGCTTTGAACTTTCGAATGTCATGGTACTTTAGACAGCAGATTGAATTTATGTGAGCAGCTGCTCTATTTTTGTTGGTATCTGATTCAGTGTTGGCAAGGTAACAGCAGTTTTGCTGAAAACATGTATGTTTTTTCTGTCCGTCTGTCCTTCTGGAGAGCAGGAACTGTAAATAACACTTGATTTGATTGTTTTAAGTGTCTGACAAAAGATTGCAAGAAAGTGAAGTTAAAAGTGTGTTTGGTGTCAGACTACCTCACAAAGCTGTGTACACTGAGAGGATTTTCTTCATGCAGTGGGGTGAAGGAAAATCTTTGTGTGTGATATCAGTTGATGAAGATTTCTGTTCTAGTTTTGTTCACAGTTACATTTTCAGTAAACTTTCAACTCCAATTGAAATCTAGATGGCTGTAACCTTTGCAACACTCTTTTATTGTCCTTTTTTTTTTTTTTTTTTGTGTTGAAACGTAACACTGTTCTCTGTCAGTTTAGTTCATATTACAGTGTCTGGTAATACTTCATTTTTTTCAGCTTACGTTGTGTGAAAGCATTCTGTTTCTGTTCTTGCTCTTTTTCAATTCATTTTTGATCATGGCATCGGTAACAATGCCCTTTGTCAGTTTATTTTGTGTCATAGCAGTGGTGATGTTGCTCTTTCTCTCCTGATTTAATGTCACATCGTAATTAATACAGCTGTGTATCAACTTACTCAGTGCCATAACATCCATTCGTATTGCTTCCGTTTTTGTGATGGTCCAATTGATGACTGAGCCAATATTTTAAACTGCTTACAGTCCAACACCACTGTGACGTATGACGTCCATGTGTCATATGTGGAGATCTACAAGGAAGAGTTGCGGGACCTGCTGGATCTAGAGACATCTAGCAAAGACCTCCATGTGCGGGAAGATGACAAGGGGCAACACAGGTGAGTGTTGTCTCTGAGCATGTGCAATACATCCTTGACTGGGATGGGAGTCTTGTCTTTGGAAAAGGGGTGGTTGTTAATGAAATCTAAGGCCTGAAATATGCATGTGAAAACGTTAAGTAATGCTAAGTTGGATAGCGAGGGAAGTTAAATAACCCAAGCAGTTTCAACTTTTTAATGGCTGATTCCTGTCTGGGGCCACAAGTTCTGAGGAATAAGATGGAATTCCAAATTATAGAAAATTGAAAAAGTTATCTCTGAATGGGTGAGATTGATTGTGTTTCGATACTGTTCACCATGATGAAATTTTGTATTGATACTTTCAGGTTCTAAGATATTTTGGAAGAGCAAAATGTTCATCTTTGACTCATCTTCAAATGTATGTTGTTTTGTAAAGCATGATTGATATTCTAGAGGGAAATTTTTCAGTGGCTTTCGTGGAGTCTAGGTAATTTTTAGGATGCAAAATTTTGAAAACAGTTGCAATTACTGAAGCTCTTCTGTGTAGATGTTACAGAAAGTCTTGAAACTGGAAAAGTGTCTTCCTTTCAAGCCATAGATGGTAGTAGAGTGGTCACGCAGAAAAAAAAGAATGATATCAATATCTTGAAGCTAGTTGGTGAAAACGGAGAAAAATGGTAGGAGATAGGAATTGATTGACAAACTTAATGAAGTTTCTTTGCCACAAGGTTGACAAAACCAGTGTGTGTTTCGTTAAAGCTCAAATGATGAAGTAATGGCTTGCTCACGCTGGCTTTACAACCAGGCACTTATCGTGATGAATAGGGGCTAGTAGGTGGTGTTCTGCACACATTTGATCAGAACAGGTACCGACTAAATACCATCAGTCTGACTTGGTTGCATTGCAGTGTCTACTCTGATGAGTTGCCTCATTTTGACATGATCCTGATTCCTTGTGGACTGTTGGCGCTGAAGCTGTGACAGGACAAAACTGGGTGTGATTTTGAGTGGAGGGATTGTGGGAAGGGGAGGGGGGGGGTGGGGGGGGGGTGTGTTGTTGAGGTTGGAGTCGCTGCATTGGAGGAAAGCCACGAACAGAGCACAGAAGATGAGACACCAAGGTAGAATACTGAGTGTTTGGGGTATGGTTGGAAAGATATGTTCTGTCGTCTTCTGAATTATTGGTTATTACAAGACAAAAAAGTTGCACACTGATACTTGAAGACCTGAGGTGTGACCATGGGGTGTTGCAGTGATTGTGGGTGCGCGGGAGGAGCAGGTGAACTCACTGGACGAGGTGATGTCCCTGCTGGAGGGCGGCTCTGCTGCGCGTCACACCGCTCCACCCAGATGAATGAACAGTCCAGTCGCTCTCACTCCGTCTTCTCCGTGTTGATTGGTAAGGGGCTGCTTGGTACTTAGTGGGCTTTTCAGCAATGTTTTATATCTGTGTGTGTGTTATGATTTCAGTAAAGGTTCTTCTTTGTTTGATTTTTTAGGGGGTGGGGGTGGTGTTTGTTTTACACTCATAGGGGTGCAATCACACATGTACACACACAGACGCTCACACACACACACACACACACACACACACACACACACACACACACACACACACACACACACACATATACATACACACAGATGCACACACACACATTCACAAACACACACACACACACACACACAAACACACACACACACACACACACACACACACACACACACACACACACACAGACAGACAGACACACAGACAGACACACACACACAATTCAAGCATTTTCACAGGCACACACACACATATTTGCTGACATACATAGGCGTGTATGCATAAGTATTTATCAACAGTTGCTCATGCACACACATACCCATGCACACATATGTGGTACAGACACACATGCATGCATATTTCTACATCTGTCTTTCTTCACTGAATGTTTAACCTCTCTTAGTAATGAACATGAATTGCCAGTTGAAATGTCAATGGTGGAGGCCACTGGATTATTTTGCACAGGAAGTCCTGTGCTTTCGTTGACTCCATGGCGTCTGGGCAAGCACAAGTTCTTAGTTGACCATGCTTCACATCAGTGTACAATCTTTTGAATGGAGTGTCAGTATTTTTACTGGGAACGTTTTGTAGGGGATTCTCTAGTGAAGGCTGAAAGATTTCCTTTCATGTTGACTATTACTGTTCGTTTCTTAGTTTCGGTTACTGTTTTCATTGTAGCCCTTTCTTCACATTTTCCTGTTCTGCCGTAAGCCAGGGGGCAAAGGTTGAGTCTAGGCAGATGTGACATATGGTTCTGTTCTCAAGACCTCATTTGGTAGTTCTCATTTTCTGTTGATGAACGGTTGAATATTTACACTTCAGTTTCAACTTGTAAGCCCTTCTCTCCCCTTATTTATTCTTTTTTTTTTTTTTTTCATATCTTTTTTTCTTTATGATACGTCATTATCCTGATGACGGAGGAATTGTTTACCTGCATTGGATTTCTATCCACTACTTGTTTGTTTGATCAAACTGTACTTTGGCATCCTGTACTGCATGAAGTCAGACTCGTTGCAAGCGATAACTGGTTTGCCCAGCCTTGTGTGGCCAAGTTTTTTGTGACCAACACCATACTAAAATGCCTCACAGACTGTCTTACATTTCTGGTCTGCAGTGCGTTCCTACTTCTGCTTTGATTCACCCTGTGGCCAGAGTTGAACAAGACACTCGTGTCAAGTTCTTGCTCTGTCCCGCTGTTTCCATTTCAGATCTCGCGTCCCTCAGTTGTTGTTCCTTTAAGGCTCAGTCTGACCCCCTTCACTGCTGGTCTTCACTGGAATTCTAAGTCTGATTGATTTCAGTTGCCTTTCCTTTCTTCCCCCTTGCTTAGTCATGGTCCCTGCCATCCAGTTTGTCATGCCTTGCGGCTCAAGAGGCGATGTTAGAACTTACGAGAATGGGAGGACACGCCTCATTGAGTTTAATCCCACTCCCCCCACCCCCACCCCCCCCCACAACTCTTGGATTCATATTCTCCTTCTTCCAGACAGATCAACAAGGGTTGCTATATGGAAACGTAATGAATTTTTCTGAGAAGCTTCGTAAAATCCATTTATCATTGATATCCTGAGGGATTTCTGAATGACCAGTGCTGATGGTTGAGAAGGCATTTCTTTTACCACTGCTGACCCAGCTGTCTCAACTCTGAGACTCTTTTTTTTTTTTTTTTTTTTTTTTTTTTTTTTTTTTGCATGCTTGTTTATCAATTCAACTGAGAACTTGAGCAAAGACACTTTCTGACTCCGGGTTACTCATGTTGCAGTGTGTTCTGACTCAAGAATCTAATAAAATTTACCTTAGCACACAAGAGTGTGCTGATCACCTATCACACCGCCAGTGAGGACAACTCAGAGAACACAAACACCCACCACAACTACCAGTCAGTCGGGGCTGATGAAGACCAGCAGTAGCTGGCTGAAAATTTCCCTAAGGTATATTTTATTAGGCTCTTGAGTCAGAACGCACAGAAACAACTGAGAACTTGTAGTAGGGTGGTTTCATAAAAAGTGTTCCATGTAAATAAAGCATGTCTGTATTGTATGAAAGCTGTTGTCTGTGTTGTTTCAAATGTTGTTGTCTGACAAGTGTTGTTTGTATTGTCTCAAAGGTGCTGTCTGACAAGCGTTGTTTGTATTGTCTCAAAGGTGTTGTCTGACAAGTGTTGTTTGCATTGTCTCATCGATGTTGTCTGACAAGTGTTGCATTGTCTCACTGGTGTTGTCTGACAAGTGTTGTTTGTATTGTCTCATCAGTGTTGTCTGACAAGTGTTGTTTGCATTGTCTTACTGGTGTTGTCTGACAAGTGTTGTTTGCATTGTCTCATCAGTGTTGTCTGACAAGTGTTGTTTGCATTGTCTCATCAGTGTTGTCTGACAAGTGTTGTTTGCATTGTCTCATCAGTGTTGTCTGACAAGTGTTGTTTGTATTGTCTCATCAGTGTTGTCTGACAAGTGTTGTTTGTATTGTCTCATCGATGTTGTCTGACAAGTGTTGTTTGCATTGTCTCACTGGTGTTGTCTGACAAGTGTTGTTTGTGTTGTCTCATCGATGTTGTCTGACAAGTGTTGTGTGTTTGTCTCATCGATGTTGTCTGACAAGTGTTGTTTGCATGTCTCATCGATGTTGTCTGACAAGTGTTGTTTGCATTGTCTCATCAGTGTTGCCTGACAAGTGTTGTTTGCATTGTCTCATCAGTGTTGCCTGACAAGTGTTTGTTTGCATTGTCTCATCGATATTGTCTGACAAGTATTGTTTTTGCATTGTCTATCGATGTGTTGTCTGAAAAGTGTTGTTTGCATATCTCATCGATGTTGTCTGACAAGTGTTGTTTACATTGTCTCATCGATGTTGTCTGACAAGTTTGTTTGCATTGTCTCATCGGTGTTGTCTGACAAGTGTTGTTTGTGTTGTCTCAAAGGTGTTGTCTGACAGTGTGTGTTTGTGTTGTCTCACTGGTGTTGTCTGACAAGTGTTGTTTGCATTGTCTCATCGATGTTGTCTGACAAGTGTTGTTTGCATTGTCTCATTGATGTCTGACAAGTGTTGTTTGCATTGTCTCATCGATGTTGTCTGACAAGTGTTGTTTGCATTGTCTCAAAGGTGTTGTCTGACAAGTGTTGTTTGCATTGTCTCATCAGTGTTGTCTGACAAGTGTTGTTTGCATTGTCTCATCGGTGTTGTCCGACAAGTGTTGTTTGCATTGTCTCGTCGATGTTGTCTGACAAGTGTTGTTTGCATGTCTCATCGATGTTGTCTGACAAGTGTTGTTTTGCATTGTCTCATCGGTGTTGTCCGACAGTGTTGTTTGCATTGTCTCATCGATGTTGTCTGACAAGTGTTGTTTGCATTGTCTCATCGATGTTGTCTGACAAGTGTTGTTTACATTGTCTCAGAGGTGTTGTCTGACAAGTGTTGTTTGCATTGTCTCATTGATGTCTGACAAGTGTTGTTTACACATTGTCTCAAAGGTGTTGTCTGACAAGTGTTGTTTGTGTTGTCTCACTGGTGTTGTCTGACAAGTGTTGTTTGTGTTGTCTCACTAGTGTTGTCTGACAAGTGTTGTTTGTGTTGTCTGACTGGTGTTGTCTAACACACATGTTGTTTGCATTGTGGTGTTGTCTGATAAGTGTTTTTTTCGTTGTCTCACCGGTTTTGTCAGACAAATGTTTGTGTTGTAATACTGGTGTTGTTTGACAATGTTGTCTGTGTTGTGTTACTGATGTTGTCTGTGTAGGTCAACAGTGGACAGAGAGTGGACCCCATGGCAGAGAAACGTGTTCACGATAGTTCAGATGGGTCCAGTGATGGTAGGTGTGTGCTGCGTGTTCATTTATTTATTTGGTTATCATTCATTACTTCACTTACTTATTTGCTGACAAAAAAGCAGTTATGTACTTCTGTCATATCTCCACCCCCACTTCCCCTCCAACCTCCTCTCTCCATTATTTCAGTGGCACTCAAGCAGATGAATTTTTTTAGGCTGTGTGTGTATCTTTATTATTACATTGATTGTTTGTTTATTTTGCAGCTTAACCAGCAGATGTTTTAAGCATAGTTTGTTAGTCCAGTGCATTTTCTTTGCCATGTATTCTGCTGCATGATGGCTGTTTTTATAAAACCGTAACTTGGCATATAAGGACATAGACTATGGTGGTCTCTTCAAGTGCCTGAACATGGTTTAAATGAAAACGAACATGAATTGTAAAAAAGAAAAAGAAAATCTCCAGGCTTTTATATGTTCTGAAAGGAAGATGGATGAGGGTTGGGATGACAATATTTTGAAAGGAGTGGAATGTACAGATTATGACAGGTCTCCTTTGCATTTAGCCTGGCACCCTCTGTTCATGTTGTACTCTTTTAGTGCCAACTTCACCTCTTCAGAAAATGCGAAGGATTTTGTCTGTATATGAAAAAAGAAAGAATTGGGTGTTACTTTGAACCTTGGTCAGTCCATCTAGCACCTGAAATATTACTTCAGGTGTGTTTAAATCACTTGAGTTTCTCACTCTTCTTGCTTGCCCTGCTTCATCCTGTCTCGCTCGCACCATCCTTAGCTGCTGTATTATGTATGTCTCATCTGTGAGTTAACTCATTGAGATCATGATTATTTATGGCAGAGCAATGCTTCTCTGCTGAATTAGCTCACAGTAATGAAATGGTTTCCTTTTGGGGGTGATGGAAAAACCCGTCTTAAAAACGTCGTCGTGGGAGCACACACACAGTTGAACCAGTTTACCCATCTTACAGGCTGAAACTTATGGAGAGCCTAGACATGTGACTGGCTGTGCAACACCCCCAGCCTGCCCTGTTTTGGCTCTTAAGTGAGAAGATCAAGGCTGCAATGACTCTGAATCAGCATGTTAAAAGGGCTCACAGCGACAGAAATATGATTTAAAAAATATATTATGTTAAATTTTTGTTATATCTGAATTGGCCAGTGATGTTTGGTTCTTTGATGAGTAGGGGTAAACAGAGCCTTCATCACTTCATCAGTGCTTTCTCTGATTGCTGGTATTATCACATTTGACATAACATGGAAATAAAACGTGTTTGGGGCATGGTCAGATATATAATTTGCTGCTTGCAGTTTCAGATTTCTTTTTTAGTGCAGACCACAAAATTTGGTCTAACACTTGTAAAATTGCTTCATTCATGGTATTGGAAGGGGGGGGGGGGGGGGGGGGGGGGGGGGAACCTAAGAAAAAGATCACCAGATCACCTCTTCATTTGCTCATTGAGTTCAGCGCATGATACAAGAAGGAAGTAGCAGGAATTACTACAGCTATGGTTATTGTTGATGTAAAGGTTAAATATGTTGGATTTGAGCTGAGATTTACAAGTTGGGCACACAGATGGCCATATGTGTTCATGTGTGCTTGACCCATGTGGAAAGAGTGAAGGATCAGTGCACTCTATTCTGCGTCATTTTTGAATGGAGATCCTGTGGTCTGCCAGTGCATGGTGTGCTGGGAATGTTTCACAGAAATCCCTCACTACATGTCGGGCAAGTTCCATTTCGTTGATCTGGCCGGGTCAGAGAGGGCACACAGAACGGGCAACGTTGGTGATCGCTTCAAAGGTAAGCTTGTCAGTGTTATCACTGGTGTTTGTGAAAGGTTGGTTATATTGGTTAAAGTATGACTGGACTTTGTTCACACTTTTAGAACATTATTTTTTTTTTGGTATCACTATCACATTTTGTAAACTTGTTTTGAAAGTGCATTTTTTTGGTCTGTTTTTATTTTAGAATTGTGTGATGACTCTGCAGACAAAAGGCATATGAACTTGTCCAGCTGATATTGCTGTTAACTTGTTGACAGGTGCAGTCACTCATTTAACATTCTTTCAGAAAAACGTGAATGCCCTATTTTTTGAGAAAATGTTAACCCTGTGGTTTTGATTGCCTGTCTGTCAGCAAACAATGACTTAGAATGGTGATGAAAAAGTTGACACTGTACTGTGGGAAGGCACACTGTCACTCAGCAACACTGTGTCCTAGGTTGACTGATAGGGAGAAGAGAAAATGCTGTCCTGAAGACAGGCGGCTGTAATTCTGCTGACACTAACAGGGACCAGCTGGTAGAGAAAGGCTTAACACCTCAGTGTTTACGAATTTGTCACTCGGCAAGCAATGAGTTAGATTGCATGTAAGGGTTTGTAAACAGTTCTTATGATTCATTGTTATTCAGGTGCATGAAAAAAAAAAGTTAATACTTCTGAGTGCGGTACTCTGCATTAATTTCAATTTAAGGAATATGTAATTAGCCATATGTGACATGTTTATTATCTTTGCAGGGGAGAGGGGTGGGTGGGGTCGCAATCTGTGATACACTGTCATTCCCAAGCTCAGGTTTGAAATAAGGCTGAAACAGTGGACAGTAGATTGATGAACAAGTGTCCCCTCAGTGGACAGAGTGCTCTGAGCCAGAAGGAGACAAAAGGAGACTAAAGCTACAGTCTGAAGTTCAGAAGCTCTCACAGGGTTATCAAGGAGGATGCTGCTGGTCCAAACAGACCAGTGCAGATTTTGTGGGATGTCGTGTTTCAGAATGTGTGGTGTGTGTTGTGCACCACCAGGAATATCGATGTTAAGGGCTCAGGGGAGGGAATTTTTATTCAGAGGGTCCCAGTGCAGTTATTCTTATGTCGTCATTCTTATGTAGTCATTCTTATTCCATACTCAGTGCAGCAGTATTTCAAACATAGCAATGTTTTTTTTTCAGAGTCCATTCACATCAACTCTGGTCTGCTGTCCCTGGGCAATGTGATCAGCTCCCTGGGGGATACTAAAAAGAAGTGTAACCACATTCCCTACAGGGACTCCAAGATCACCAGAAATACTGAAGGTAACTTGCTCTTTGCCTAATTGGACTCTGAACAATCCTAAAACAGAAATGCAACCACATTCTGTGAGGTATGAGGTAAGGGGATATGTTCTGTGATGTCTGTTGCATGATGTATAAGATATAAAGATAGTAAAAGATGCTTGTGATGTACCATACATCGAGATAATACAATTTCACTGGAGATACTGTTCAGTGAGGTACAAGATACAAGATTATGTGCTGTAGTTTATGATGTAATAGCATGTCTCTCTGTGAACATTTAGGCATCAGTGTGAGGCAGTCCACATAGCCTGTTGCGTGATGTAACTGTTCTTGCCACTGTTTGCTTGTTTCAGGATTCTCTTGGAGGCAATGCTAAGACAGTGATGATCTGTTGTATCAGCCCGGCAACGGCGAACTTGATGAGACTCTCAATGCTTTGAAGTATGCCAATAGGGTGAGTTGACCTCTGTATGTGTGTGTGTGTGTGTGTGTGTGTGTGTGTGTGTGTGTGTGTGTTGAGAGAGAGAGAGAGAGAGAGAGAGAGAGAGAGAGAGAGAGAGATGAGAGAGAGAGAAGAGTGTGTGCATTTTTTTCCCATCAGCCTGGATCAGACTTGACACAGTTGCAAATTCTGTAGGAATGTCTGATCACTATGAAAATTAACCCTTTTTGAGTACTGGAGTACTGGATGTAGGATGTCATCATTTCTCTTGGGTTCTGAGTTCTTGTTACAATACTATTCATCAAATCCCTGGGTCTCTGGCGGAGAAATCCTTTCACCCCTTACTTTAAGAAACATAAAAACTAGGTTATTCAGAAAGGAAGCTGGAGGTAGGTTTATCTAAACACGTCCTGCTGTGCTGTTATGATTTGTGGCATGATAAATCGACTTGCAAACAAAAAAAATTGAATTATGACCAAAGAAGGGATTGGAGATGGCTGGTTTATCTCCCAGTGGTACTCAAGAGCACTGGTCAAGAGACATATTTACCCACCGTATTTTGTACACATTTGGTGAAAATACGATCAATAGGACAAACTAAGATAAGAGAAAAAAAAATCAGAAAAAATTCTAGAGGCACATGGTGGATGGATGGGGGTGGGGCTTTGACCAAAGAGTGACAACTCTTGCTTACTTCCAGGCACGAAATCGTGTCAGGCTGTATCTGATTGACAAGATGCCGTGAAACATTGCAAACAACAACACACCTTGAAACACTGAAGAGAAAAAAAAGGGCGAGAGAGCACGAGTTTATACCAAAGCATGCTATGAATCAAGTTTGATAGTTATTTGTATTAGACAGAACCAATTTTTGCCATATTAATGCAAGTTTAGGTTTTCCACCACAGCTACTACCTCCTCCTCCCTTTTCCTCCCCTCCCAAAGGCTCAGATTTTGTATAAACTGAATGTACTCAGTTTTGCTGAAAAGCACTCCAATAGCAGTTGTAGGGTAAGCAACTCTGTGTCAGTCTTGCTGATTACCACATATTATCCAAAGAAAACAGAAAATAGATTTCAAATGAAAAAAAGTCTTCACCAGCAAGCAGAATGCCAAGAGCTTCTAAAATGGGAATATGATTACACACCACTACTCTTAAATGGCATTAAATTCAGATTTAAATATTTAGTTCAGAATTAACTATGACCTCGAAGTGTAATGTTATATGAGTGGAATACCACATTTTTTTGTGTTAATTCTGAACACAAAAATAAACTTAAGCCTGAATAACACTGTTCAGGAACACAGATAGTAAGTCATGGTGGTAATGGTTATTGGGTATCTATTGATTTTACTCCTGTTGTGGATCTGCTTCTGTGTGCTATAATTGTGTGCCACTTAGTATCACTCATGTCTCATCAGCGTTGTCATAGTTGGCATAAATGTCCTGGTTGGCGTGAATTGAAATGTCTTGGTTGGTGTGAATTAAATGATTAAAATGTCCTGGTTGGTGTGAACTAAACAGTGTCACAGGTGATGTGACTTCAAATATTGTGGCTGGTGTGGGCAGGCGCGGAACATCAAGAACAAGCCAGTCATCAACAGAGACATACAGTCCATTCGCTTCGAGGAGATGCAGTCAGAAATCATGGTGGGTTCCTGTCCAGGGCTTTGCTCCCTGTCTTTGTTTCACTGGGCTGCCAAGAGGGTGCGCTATGGGAAATGAAAGGGAGGTCACTGGGCCAGTACTTTTGTTTTGCCATTAGAG
Source organism: Conus betulinus (assembly GCA_016801955.1). NCBI lineage: Eukaryota > Metazoa > Mollusca > Gastropoda > Neogastropoda > Conidae > Conus > Conus betulinus. The sequence continues at coordinate 151,622 of JADBJO010001246.1, read as the reverse complement.
TGAGATCTAGTTTTAACCTGTCGTACAAAGGTTATACCTTTTCTGTACGACAGGAATGGGGCCTCTGCTCGCACCTTTGGTAGGGAGTTATGGTAGACATGTCATGTGAAATGTGATTCAGTAGAAGTTTACTTCATATACTGTTTTTTTTTTTTTCCAGTGAACATTAAACAAACAAGCAGTTCTGATATTCATTTTCATTTAAAACAGGATTTCGCTCATCAGGTTTGTCTTTGTGAAGTTGATTTCAATATTTCTTTAAACAGGTTAATCATGGAAAATTTTGTTTTGTGTCTGCGTGATTGAATTAACAATGCAAGAATGAGATAATCTGTTCATGCTAGTTTAGAGAAGATTGAAATTAAAGTAAGAGGAAAAAGACTGATGGAGTTCCTCTCCCTTCAACAGCAAGCACTGGAAGCATAATTTATTTTCTTTTCATCAAAACGGAGTGGACTGATAATGTGGAGTGGCTTGATTTTGTCTTTCAGCTAGGCGTGTTTTGTGTGTGCTATGTGCAGGTGTGGGAAGAACTGGCCCGCCAGATGATGATGTGCAGTGTGTTTAGTGAGAGCAGTGCTCTTCATTGTTAGATGTGTGTGTTTGTGTGTGTTGCTGTGTGTAGGCATTGTGGGACGAACTGGCCGCCAGAGGACGCGTGTACAGAGTGCATTTAGTGAGAGCTGTCCTGATCATTGTTAGATGTGTGTGTGTGTGTGTGTGTTGCTGTGTGTAGGCGTTGTGGGAAGAACTGGCCCGCCAGAGGACGCGTGTACAGAGTGCGTTCAGTGAGAGCAGTCCTGATCATTGTCAGTGTTTATGTGTGTGCATTGTGCAGGCATTGAGGGAAGAACCGGCCCGCCAGAGGACACGTGTACAGAGTGCGTTCAGTGAGAGCAGTCCTGATCATTGTCAGTGTGTTATGTGTGTGCATTGTGCAGGCATTGAGGGAAGAACTGGCCCGCCAGAGGACGCGTGTACAGAGTGCGTTCAGTGAGAGCAGTCCTGATCACAGTGCCAGCCACATCAAAGAACTGGAACAGAAGATCAACAGGTGGGACCTGCACTCGGCATACGTCTGCTTTCTTCTGTATTAAATTCCATGGCTTTCACTTTATATTCACAGCCACGTGCAGGTCCAGTGTGTGGCTGCCGAAGCAGAGCCAGTCCACAGAATGCAGTCAGTATCTGGTCATCCTGAAACAGAGGCAGCATGTTGAGGAGAAAGTGCACTGTGCTGAGTCACTTTGGCGGTGTTCAGGGGTGTCTGTTCTGATCCAGCATACTGAGGACAACACTTGCGTTGCCCTCTTCTGATGACAGTCATTCCTAGAGCCAGCATGACTGAACCTTGTCCTCTGGAGGGCATCACCAGGTCCGTGCTTCGACTGTACCCACACCACTGAAGACACTGATGACTTGGACACAAAACTCACCGTGTCCATGGGTGTGGCAAGGAAATGGAAATTGAGGTCACCATGAGATAAGGAGATGACAGAAGTTTATGACTCTGTGGGGCTCGTTATGATCTGACGTCAGATGATTCTCTACGGAATATCTCCCACTGTTGAGCAGTCATTAGACGTGCAAAGTGATTTTTCTTTAGCTTTGTAACAGGTTGTAACAGGCGTGCTAAATTTGTCAGTATCTGGAGGATTTCTGCTCTTTTATGGTGCATTTTTGAAGGTGAAAGGAGAGTTGATTGACAAGTCGAAGATGGGATATAAACCTTACTGACATTTTTCCCTGGGTTCCAGAGGCCTTTCAGGTCCTTCGAAGTCCACAGTAATTAGATATGCCACAAATTCCTAGGTCTTTTCATTCCAGTGCTAGGTACTTTTTATAAAGCTTTAAGTTCCTTTCCTGGTCAAGGCAGAGTACTCTGTTTATCAGCAATGTTAGAATTCACCATTTTGAAATTGAAGCTACATCTGCTGTGAATGTACCAGGAAAGTGCCCATTCCAGAATAGGACATCTAGTTTGGAGAAGATCCACATCATGTACAGCATAGAGTGAGAAAGTGGTGGAGGACAAACACCTTGGACGATGTGTACAGATCATCATCAGAGGCAAGAGGACGAACACTGAAACGGGATAAGACACTTCATGTAGCCACTGAACAGCATAGGGAAGAAGGAATTGAAGATTTTGTGAAGCAGACATAGAAGAATCTCAGAAGACTCAGATGCAGAGACTTTTGAAGACTGTAAGACTCGTGATGACCATTTTCTTAAATTTTCATCTTTGAGATTATGCTGGATGAAAGCTCAAGCAGGTCCAGTATAGGTTTTTCTAAAATACTCAGAGGTCCTGTTTGAGATCCTTTTAAGCCCTTTTGTTGTGGTGTGACAGGCTCTGTTTCTGGTCAGTGTTCATATTGTTTATATTGTTGGTAAGTCAGTTGGTATGTATTTACTTGTGTACTGTTCTTGTGGTGATTGTGGTGTGGAGATTAGGTTGAGGGTGGGCTGTATTCCACTGTCGGCTTCATATAGTTTGTTTTCATGGTTGTCTGTTACACAGTAGGTCAGTGGCTCTTTCTGTTTTTTTTCTCCCTCCCTGAGTTACATCTGTTTGTCAGCTGCTTTGTTCCTATGTGTCATTTTTTTTGTTGTCATTTTGTCTCCGTTTCCAGTTTGTGTCATCAGTATTTTCAGTTGATCTGATGGACCTGTTTAACGAAAAAAAAAAAGATTGATCTTCAAATTTCAGGAATTGTACCTACTTGGATTTAACTTTTCTTTTTGATTTCATACGTAGTTCTGATTTTAACTGGCTTTTAGTCATCATGTGGCTTTTGTAGTCAACTGTTCTTTAAAACAACATTACTATGTTTGTCTCATGAGTTCGTTTTTGCTTTTTAATTATCTTGCATGTGAGGTGGCCATGGCTGTTCAGAGCAAGCTACTTAGTTTAGAGAAGCAGGGAGTTTACAGCTTGCCCGCAGCTGCAGAGGCCAAGCCGTGAATGCAGTTCAGGGAAAGGGGTTTTTTTCTGCAGGCTGCTCCCCACCAGTCAGCTAACCGCGCTGTCCTTGGCGAACTGAATGTCATCTGTACATAGTTGGTCTGGCAGCAGTGTGTTTGGCATTGCTGAGCAGCCATTACAAGTGTGGTTGCTAGTTTGATAATTAGTAGTTGTCATGATAAATGTCATATATCTGCGCTCTTAAGATGACTGAATAGGCGAATTCCCGACAATTCTTTAAATACCAAACTTGACTAGGTTTATTTTCCTGTAGATAATGTAGATATACGGCATGAAAGCTTGTACACAAGTGGTCAGGCGATATTCAAACAATGACAACATGCACACAATTGTGCGAAAATGCCGTCATCACTTTCTGGGAATTAATTTTCCCTAGTTAACTAGTACACAAGTTTGATACATGCCTCTGCTAGGACTACAACAACAAAAATGTTGGATCAGAAAGGTGTAAGCCTTGTTTGTTCGGCCCCTTTCACTAAGTGTCTCGCACAGTACTGAAAAATAAAGCTGTGTGGCGGAGATCAAAAGCCAGAGGTGACTGTGTTGTCCACCCATGAATGGCCTGGTGATTGTGACATGCTGCATTGTTTCAGACTGGAGACGGAATGCGCTCATTATCGGATGATCGCTGAGGAGGCCTTCAAGCAGCTGACAGAAATCCAAGGCCGGAACCTCCTGTCCAGAAGTCTGGACATCAGTTAAGGGACTGGCTGGAACTGATGGAAGAGGTGTGGTGTGTGTGTGTGTGTGTGTGTGTGTGTGTGTGTGTGTGTGTGTGTGTGTGTGTGTGTGTGGTGTGTGTGTGTGTCCATATGTGTGTGTGCGTGTGTGTGTGTGTGTGTGTGTGCATATGTGTGTGTGTCCATATGATGTGTGTGTGAGTCCATATCGATATGTGTGTGTGTGTGTATGTTTGTGTGTGTGTGTGTGTTATTGTGCATGTGTGTGTGTGTGTGTTGTGCCCTGTGTGTGTGTGTTTTGTGTGTGTGTGTGTGTTTGTGTCCTCTGTGTGTGTGTGTGTGTGTGTGTGTGTGTGTGTTTTAAAAGAAAATGAAACGGCAAATGAAAACTGTTTTCATCTCTCGAGATGAACCTACTCTCCCTCTCATTGAGCGGACATAGCAACACCCCATCAAGGGGATGCACATTCTGCTACAAAGTCATTAATGTCACCAGTAGAGAGTAATTAGAAGAGGCACCACAGAACACTGTGGATGTGACTTGGCAGTACTGCAGCGTCTCCTGTGATGGGTACCTTATGATAACTTGACTGCTCACTGTCAACTGCTGGTGCTGGGGCTGCTGTTGGACAGACCATGGTATGGCTGTGTATGGGAGAGCCTGAATGATGGCATGGAAGAAGTAGCGCTACACACGAGGTGAAAACTCAAGATGTTAGATGTTGACATTAATGTGTTGTCTTACTGTTCTCTCTCTCTCTCTCTCTCTCTCTCTCTCTCTCTCTCTCTCTCTCTCTCTCTTCATTTCTCTGCTAAATCTCAGAGGTTCACTATTGGTTGGAGTTTTACTTATGCAATCATTTTCAATTCTTCCATAAAGGTAGCTGCGTTCCATCGTTGGGAGGGGGGGGGGGGGGGGGGTAGGTACCAGTTCATTCAGAGAAGCAGTTTTTGACTTAGTTAGTTTTTTTTAGCTAGACTATCATTGTTGCACAGCTGTTTCTGGACAGAGGGTCTGAAATCTTTTGAAAATACCCACTTGTACTATTTCATCTGCATTGCGTGAAAATCAAATGTGCCATGTTTACTGTTTGACTGTCGCAGATCAAGAACAAGGTGCCAGCCACGTTGAGCAGGGAGGATCTGGAGAATGAAACCATCAAAAGTCTACAGTCACAGCTGAGCAAGGTGGGTCAGGGGTATTGATTGTTGTACAGATAGGAGAATCTTCACCTTCTTTGACTTTATCATATCAGAAACTGAGGCATTCAGAATTGTAGGCGTAAGCAAATATTCGTGAGCATGAATATATCATGGAAGTAAGCATAGAATACATTCCTATGGTGCAGTTTCAGACCAGAAGGAACTCCAAAGCTTCATGTTCGTCATGCGTATTCTCTTTAATCAGCATGAAAAGAAGTCTCAAGTTCTGTGGCCCTTCATGCCCTGCTTTCACGGTGACCACAGTCATGAATACCTCTCCACGTCTGTGTACTTGGTGAATTCATGTAGAGGTCATTGGTATCAACAAGCTCACAGGGATTGTCATTGGATAGATGTGGTGGTATCTTCCTCAGGGGTATGCTGACTCACGCTGACTCTGTGACTAAGCAGTTATTGCTGTCAGATGGGTTAGGGTTAGGCTTAGTTGTTAGATCAGAACAGGCAGCAGTAAATACCACCAAAATGATTTGGCGGCAGCGCAGTGTCTACTCTACTTAGTTGCCTCAAAATGGCTTGACATTGACTGCTGTCTATGGATTGCTGGTGTCAAGGCTGGGGTAGGCCAAGCAGGGTATGGTTTTAGACAGGGAGCTGGGATGAGGGAAGTGGGGAGAATGCCACTGAGTTATACTTGAAGATGATGAAAAAAAAAAAAAAAAAAAAAGTGTTGCTGTTGCCCAATATGCATTTCAGCAGTGTAGTAACAGACTGCACAGGAGCAGAGGGAGCCTGTACAGTAGTAAAGAGCACACACGACAATGTTGGGTTTTATGTGTCGTTCAGGTCATGTTCATTCCCACAATTATTGTGTTGGTTTGAAATGTTGGCATGCATTCCCTTTTTTTCAGTTTATTTTCCCTCAAACCCGTTTCTCTACCCATACAAACACATACTCTCAATAAAAAAAAAAAGTGAAGGTAAATGGAAAATGAGTTAATGTAACTTCTCAAATGTAACGACCCCCCCCCCCCCCCCCCCCCCCCCCCCATCCCTCTCCCCCCCAACCCCCTCAAAAAAACACACACACACACACACACACACACACACACACACACACACACAATTTACACACTTTTTCTTTTGAGCCATTGTTTACAGACCTGAGAGTGCGTGAAGGGTCATGGTAGGGTGTGATGTTGCAGTGTCGATCCGACCTGAAGAGCGATACCTTCACCTATAGCAAATTGCTGACAAGGCAGGGAGGTGAAGCAGCTCACGGAGTAGAGCTTACAGGAACTGGTAGTTTTGTGAACTTGGGAGATGTACCTTCACCTATAGTAAATCGACCAAATGTAAACGATCAACAGCTGAGGCTTATTCAGAAAAAAAGGATGTGAGGTTTAGAGCTGTACAGCTGAATCAGAGTGACTCGTTTGTAGACGTGGCTGTGAGATTTACATAAAGAATGTCCAGACAGCCATGGATTAGTTATGGCACTGACACTGACATTGCTTTTGCCTTGTGCATAGAAGTCCTGTTGGTAAGGGGATTACAGTAAAGGACAGCTTACAGTGCAGGACAGCTTCAGAGCATGATGATCAGTATGCCAGTGGCTTGGCATAGGGGGAAAGGGATAGTGGTGGTGGCAATGGGGATGCATCGTATGAATGATTTATATGAAAGAAAATAAGTTAGAGATTGTCAAATAGAGATACATCCTCAAAGCTGGTTGCTGAACCACTTGCGACAGAGACTTGTGTAAAGCCACCCTGACAGTATATGAATTCAGTGCGAGTTGATCCTGTTAAGCCATCTTCATGGCTGTGTGAATTTAGTTTGAGTAATCAGAATGTGGTATATCCAGCTTAGAGCCATCTCAGCAATTTTGTGAATTCAGTAATGGTGTCCAGTAAAGCCATCCCAGACAGCTTTGTGAATGCAGTAATGGTGTCCAGTAAACCCATCCTGACAGTTTTGTGTGAATTCAGTAATGGTGTCCAGTAAACCCACCCTGACAGCTTTGTGAATGCAGTAATGGTGTCCAGTAAACCCACCTGACAGCTTTGTGAGTGCAGCGATGGTGTCCAGTAAACCCCACCCTGACAGCTTTGTGAGTGCAGTAATGTATCCAGTGAAGCCATTCTGAAAGCTGTATGAATTCAGTAATGGAATCATGCAAAGCCATTCTGGCAGCTTGTGAAGTCAGTTGTGGCAGTCTGCAGATCAGTCCTGATAGATGTGTTGGGCCATGATGACGCTCAGATTGTTGACCAGTCCTGCTGAAGGTGTGACCCCTGCCAGGCATTCAGGATGTACACAGGGGTGGATGTTGATGCCTTTTTTCAGGAGCAGAGGGCGGAGGAGAGCGGCGTTGCCCTGAGCGAGTGGCAGGACAAAGTACAACAGCAGCAGCAACAACTGGTGCAACAGCAGCTCAAGATTCAGCAGCTGGAGGCTGCACTGAAGGTGACATTGACCTTCTACACTGCTGTGGCAATGCTCAGCATTTTCACAGATGCCTTAGGTTTTGTTTGAGGATGTCCATATTTAAAGGAAAAAAGATTCTCCAGGAGTAGAGGAGGGTGGAGATGGAAACAAATTGAAAAAAAAAAAAATCAACAGGATCTTGTTTTACAGTTCAAGAGAGTTGTGAGTTGTTGAGGGAAGAAGAGCGGATGCATGCATACATTAACTCTCTAAGTCCTGAAAATGTGTGAAACATGTTAAAAAGATTGTGTGAAGGTGAAGATATCCTGTTGCCACCAGCCTCCTCTTTATCCCCATTTTCAGATTTTCA
>JADBJO010001246.1:96492-138992 GCA_016801955.1 Conus betulinus | reverse complement strand
TGCTTTCAGTTCTGAGGGCGCCCTACAGCGAAGGGGGACCTACCGGGTGAAGAAGGCCGCCAAGCAAAAAGGCAAAGACGAACGACCAGCATCGGCAGAAACCTCAGACCCCAAGGCTCACCTAGGTCAGTGGGAACCGCTCGGCCCTGGTCTTTTTTAGAGGCTGCTACGACCTTATTGTACTTGCTCTGTCTACATCCTGTGAGATGACGGCCGATTTGCTGCCCCAGTTTTGTCAGTTTTCATGGGAAAGATGGAAGTGAGGCCCTGAAAAACTGTGTTATGTTGCTGTTTTTTTCTGTAAGATTTTGTTGTTGTTGAATTTTGAATGTGTCGATGTGTTGTTCATGTTTTGGGACAGGAGTGTTTTGCACTCCACACCTGTGGTAAGAAGATGAGAATGAAGACTGCATATCTGCAGCTGTGAACAGTTCCTTTTTGGTTGGCCCCTGCTTTTTGTTGAGTACAGCGGGACTTCTCTGTGGGTCTTCAAAGGGAGGAAATCAATGTTGGAAAGGTTGATGTGGTGTAGACAAGGTGAAAAACGGTGCAGAAAAACAAGTCTTTATAGAGAGCGAGTATTTTGGGAATGGGATTTTTTTTTTTTTTCAACTTTTTTTTTTATCAGCCTTTTACAATGTTTTACACAGTAAAGAAAAACAAATACAAAAAGGAGAACCCCCTTCCCCCCCGTCTCCTCCCCACCTACTCCCCTCCCCATAAAAGTGCCCCACCCACTCCCTCCCTCACCATCCACTATCTCTTTCCCCGCCCCCCCTCATCAAGCTGTTACAGAATGTTGACCAAATATTGCTTATACTTGCATCTATCTTTTTACATGGCTATGATGTGATATGAAATAAAGTATCATTCAGTAAGGCATGCATATTACAATGATATCAAAGTATATGCATGCCTGGGGAGTACATAGCATAGGTGGACAGACCGATAAATACATACATACAACAGGGAGGGAGAGACTGACAAAAATATTGTCAGACAGAATGGGTTGGATGATAAGTAGCTGAGAGAATGGGGACAGTGTGAACTGTTTTCCAACAGTTATAGTGATTCACATAATAGTTACAGTAATGAGTTACATTGATTGGAAAAAAAAAAAGCCTCACCAGCGCACGGACAGTGTCATATATCGTGAAAAGGTAAAAAGTATCAGCAGTTGGGCAAAGAGAGAAATGTACCAGTAAAATGTCTTCAAAGAGAGAGGAATTTTTAAAGGGTCTTTTTGCAAGGTTTCAGTATATTGTACTTTTAGCTGTTGTGCAGGCATAATACAAATGCATACACACAGACTCAGAAGATGGGTTGCACTGCATTCACATATCACCTGTGCCCTCCTCCCATCTGTCCCATAAACTAGTGTACCTTCACACACACACTCACACACACACACACACACACACACACACACAAAAGCATGCATACACTCACACACTAAACATGCACACACACACAAGCACACATGCAGGCACGCAAGCACGCACGCACACAAGCATTGGCACACACACAAGCACATGCACACAGACATGACACAGAGGCAGACGTAGACGGACGCGGTGGGAGCAAAAACTGTAGACAAGAATCCTCCTCCTCCCCATACATATTTTGCTAAGGGAAAGTATTGTGACCCAAATATCAGCCTATCTTTCGATGATCAGCGTAACACAGCATAGCAGCTGGCCTAACAGCCCATCCTTTGATGATCAGTCCGACACAGTTGATGATCAGTCCAACACAACATGGCAGCTGACCTGTGTGTACATGGGTGACAGGAGAGCTGAGGACCAGCAGCCGCATGGTGGACATTGAGGAGACGGAGTCTGGCAGCCGGCTGATCAACGTGGACGTGACCTCCAGCACGGAGCTGCAGCGCAAGAAGATCAAGCAGGCCCAGCTGAAGATCCTGGAGGCCAACCAGAAAGTGCGCGACCTTTCCATCAACATCAGGTCAGCCGGCTCCGTCGTGATGATAATGAAGTGTGATTTTTGCTCGTACTTGTCGAAACAAATGCCAGGTGTGTAGATATGTACAAGGAACTTGCTACAAAGTAGATGTGTTAAAAGCCAGTTGGGGCATTGACTGTTGGACACAGGAACGTTTCCCTCATTGTTATTATCAAGCGCTGTACACTTTCCCGGTGCAAACATGTATCTCACCATAACTCCAGTTAAAGATCATATCGGGGTATGGTGGAGGGTAGATATGTATCTCATAGCTCCCATTCCAAGACCATCCTACAGGGTACGGTAGAGAGCGGCATGTATTTCCTCATGACTCCCTGTCTGAGACCATTCTACAGGGTACGGTAGAGGGTGGACGCGTATCTCATCATGACTCCCTGTCTAATACTTTTGTACAGGGTGCAGTGGGGTGTGGACATGTATCTCATTATGAGCCCCCTCCAAAAACCGTTCTGCATGGTACAATGGAGGGTGGACATGTGTCCCACTACAATTTCCAGTCCAAGACCATTCTAAAGGGAACAAGGAGGGTGGACATGTATCCCACTGTGAGCCCTGTCCAAAACTATTCTGCATGGTGCAGTGAAGAGTGGACATTATGAGCCCTGTCAAAACCCATTGCATGGTGCAGTGGTGAGTGGACATTGTGAGTGGACATTGTGGACACTGTGCCCTGTCCAAAACCATTCTGCATGGTGCAGTGAAGAGTGGACACTGTGAGCCCTGTCCAAAACCATTCTGCATGGTGCAGTGAAGAGTGGACACTGTGAGCCCTGTCCAAAACCATTCTGCATGGTGCAGTGAAGAGTGGACACTGTGAGCCCTGTCCAAAACCATTCTGCATGGTGCAGTGAAGAGTGGACACTGTGAGCCCTGTCCAAAACCATTCTGCATGGTGCAGTGAAGAGTGGACACTGTGAGCCCTGTGTCCAAAACCATTCTGCATGGTGCAGTGAGAGTGGACACTGTGAGCCCTGTCCAAAACCATTCTGCATGGTGCAGGAAGAGTGGACACTGTGAGCCCTGTCCAAAACCATTCTGCATGCTGCAGTGAAGAGTGGACACTGTGAGCCCTGTCCAAAAACCATTCTGCATGCTGCAGTGCAGAGTGGACACTGTGAGCCCTGTCCAAAACCATTCTGCATGCTGCAGTGGAGAGTGGACATTGTGAGCCCTGTCCAAAACCATTCTGCATGGTGCAGTGAGTGGACATTATGAGCCCTGTCCAGTGGACATTGTGAGCCCTGTCCAAAACCATTCTGCATGCTGCAGTGGAGAGTGGACATTGTGAGCCCTGTCCAAAACCATTCTGCATGGTGCAGTGAAGAGTGGACATTGTGAGCCCTGTCCAAAACCATTCTGCATGGTGCAGTGAAGAGTGGAAGTCTTGGCGTCAGGCAGGAGGCAGTCTTAGATGGACAACATGAAGGAATGGACTGTGATAGCACCTCTCTCCTATTGCCCATGATTTAAGGTAGTAAGCTGACTGCGCAAGTGTCTGTGAAATCACCGATATGACCCATTGTCATGGTTTAACAGTCATTGTTGTTTTTAAAAACATGATTGCGAATGTGCAGAATGAAGGAGCAGTTGATCTGTGAACTGGTGAAGACGGGGAAAGACGCTGAACTGATGAACAAACAGTACGCTGAGAAAATAAAGGCTCTGGAAAAGGTAAATCTTCCCTTTTTTGTTTTGAAGATGGATTATGTTAATGTAGAGTTTGATGTTTGGGAAATGGAGGGACTTAAATGCTTCCTTTGAATAATGTTATTAAAAAAAAAGGAAATCCCATCAGGAGGTTACTGTCTAAAAGAGAAGAGGAAAAACAAGGGGCCGGAGCATGGAAAATTTTTTGTATGCCAGTATTTATCAGTCTGCCAGCCATTATTTCACGGGTTGTATACTAAACGTTCCAAGTCATCAGAGAAAAATTATGGACCCGATGGATGTGACTGGCTGAGGATGTTTGCAAACGGTCAAATTAGGGGTGGCAGACTGGGTGTGTAAAGTGGAAAGTGCTGTAAGGGTCTTAAGGACTTGGTGGAAAGGGGTTAAGGGGAACTGGGAAACTCAGGCCACCATGTTGCCCTGTAATTGTTACACTTGATGTGCATGATTGTTTTTTTTTACTTCAAATTTTATTTCTGTTTTGAAAGGTATGACATAATTTGACTGAAACAATCAGGCATGTCAGAAAACATCTGTTGAATACAACAGAGGAGAATGTTGATATGTAGCACATCTTGCCCCCCTGCGGAACTGTACCTTTAACATTATAACTGTATCTTTAACTTTATATACTATGTTCACATTATCTTATGTATCCAGTGTAGTGTGTTTAAAAAAAAAAAAGAAGATGTATGATATAACATGTGGGTTCTGGTGAGTAATCACGTGTACAGCGAAAAAAAAATTGTATTTTGTTGGCTGTGTTGCTTATGGTACATAAAAAGAGCTATGAACAGGATCTATACCGGATCTATCCGTGATCCATGTGTGCAGGAAAAGGAGCAGGCGCGACAGGAGGTGCTGGATGTGCAGGTGGCGCTGCAGGAGCTGGAGGCCAAGGAGCAGCAGGAGACGGTCGAGAAACAGAAACTACAGCAGTAAGAAGAGCTTCACAGTGTATCACTCCGCAGGCTGACCAAGTGGGGGGCAACAGCAAGAGCGGGAGGGGAGGGGAGGGGGGTGGGGGGCGAACAGAAATTGCAGCAGGTTTTTATGTTCACCTTCATCGTCCTGAGTATTGTGTATCTTGCCTGTAGCAGACTTAAGAGGTTGAAACGCATCATGTTTTGTCTCATAATTCATTGGTCTGCATTTTTTCAGGCAGAGCCCTTTAAATACTTTAAAAAAATTTGTTTAGACTCTGTCAGCGGTCACCTCAGCTTAATAATAACAATAATAATGAGGACAATTTCTGTAGCACCCATCCTAACAACGTACGCTACAGGGCGCTTTACAAGTTTTAACAATTCAACATCTAAAAAATATAAGCAGAAACACACACACACACACACACACACACACACACACACACACACACACACACACACACACAGTTCTGCGTTCACGAGTCATAAACACACACACACACACACACACACACACACACACACACACACACACACACACACACACACACACACACACACACACACACACACACACCTGCTGCATGCATGCATGCACACAGCACATTCACACGTGCACACACATACACACACACACACACACACACACACACACTGGAATATAATGTTGCATACATCAACACACTATATGACCAGTGAACAGCTCATTTGTAAACGAGCAAAGTGTGTGCTAGAAATTGCAGCAGTTGGAAGGGTTTCTCTATATATCACTTCTCAGGCAGCCAGATGGGGGGGAGGATTAGGTGGGTGGGAGTTGGCTGTCAAAAAGAAAATACATAACAGTTTGAAGTGCTTCTCTTAAGTGATAATCGTCAGGGCTACAGATCAGGGTGAACAGGGTCAGACAGACCACTACGACAGGACATAGCGCTTCTCTGTAGATCCCTCCTTGAGCTTGCAAAGGAAGGGGGGGGTGGGGAGGGAGGAGTGGGGGATGGTGGTGTGTCAAACAGAAACAACAACAGTACGAAGCGCTTTGCTGTGTGTGACTCAGGGTTATACAGGAGGGGGGTGGGGGAAAGATGAAGCAGTGTGTTTGTGTTAAACAGGAACTACAGTACAAAGTTCATCAGTGTATACCATATTAGGCTCACTAAAGTAAGGGTTTAGTGAGAAGAAGTGGGGAAGAGGGGAAGGAGGGTGTGAACAGAAATTACAGCAGGAAGGAAACACTATTACCTATACCACCCTGCATGTTGGCTTCATTAGGGCAACTGATCTGAAAAGAAGCACCCCCCCCCCCCCCCCCCCAAAAAAAAAAAAAAATACACATGCACGTACATACGCACACACACACATACAACACGCGCACACGCACACACTCTCTCTTTCACTCACTCACTCACTCACACACACACACACACACACACACACACACACACACACACACACACACAAAGCATGCATACTGTCTCTTAAACACTGTCAACTTGGATAACCGTTCACATTCATGCATGAATGCATGTATGTACCGCCACCAAACACACACTTGATCACTTGAAGATGAATGTCACTGAGAACATTAAGCATTTGGTGGTTGACATGATCATCTGCATTCAAAAAACTTGTCAGGTTGCTTGTTATGGACTGAAGTTCATCAGATTCTTACCAGCCCTGAGAAACATGTCAAACTGGTAAACTGTGTGTGTGTGTGTGTGTGTGTGTGTGCAGAGACTATAAGAAGAAGATGGAGGCGGCCAAACAGAAGGTGACGGCGTTGCAGCGCAAACAGAAAGAGACGGAGAAAGTGGCCAACTTTGCTCACCAGCATGAGAAGAAGTAAGACAGGGGGCGCTAGCTGTAGTTGGGAAGAAGGTTGGGTTCCGCGGTGTGCCTGGGGGTACTTTGGGGGTGGGTGGGATGGGGCTGGGGGGTGGGCTAGGGCTGGTAGTATTAGTGGTTGTAGATTGTGCTCTTGTCTTGTATGTGTTCAGTACTGTTGCGTACGGTGAAACGTTTTACCCTTTCCCAGCTAGGTATAGTGAGATTCAGTATTTCCCAATTGGCAACAGTTTGGGACAGTTACTTTTTTTTTGTCTGTAATTTAATCCCTTTTGATCCATTGGCTGGCTACCAGAAGGAAAGTGAAGAACGGTGGTAGTTTAAACATGTAAACAGACTTTCTCTTCTCCCAAAATCCCCCAAGGGAATTGCCACTGCATTCAAACTAGCGCAGAAACTTAATATTGATGCTAACACCTAATTGTGGTATTTTGGCAACTTTGACATTAAAACGGTGAATGATCCTTCCATCAGCATATGCAGTATGGAGCTCAAAATGACTTCTGTTGCATCCACTTCTGTGTGAGATGTTTTGTCCTATGTAACTGATACCATAGACTGGAGAGAACCACTGAATGATGTTAGCGTTTCAGTTCGGTGTAACAAAAGCATGCACAGTTACGCATACACATATGCATGCACTCATGCACACACAAGCACGCATACGTCCACATGTACTTGTAGGCATGCAGACACACACACAGGCACACACACACACACACACACACACACACACACACACACACACACACACACACACACACACAAAAATAAGACACAATGTACAAACACAAAATGTGAATGATTCAAAAAAATTCTTGAAATCTCAAAAGCATGCACACACACACACACACACACACACACACACACACACACACACAAATAAGACATAGTGTATGAACACAAAATATTAATGATTGAAAAAAAATTCTTGAAATCTCAAAAGATTTTTTTCGTCATAGAGTCAGAGTTATCATCGCACTGTTTAAGCCACATGGAACACCCCTACTGACTTCTACCAGCCCTCTCTTTGCTGGATGGAATTCCAGACCTGACTAACACCCCACTCCTCTGATGTGTCCCAGAATTCAGGACCTGGAAAACTGGCGGTGGACAGGATGAAGCAGCAGCAAGAGATGCTGCAGAAGAAACTGAAGGAGGAAGGGGAGCAGAAATCCAAGCTGGAGGTAGTGGGGGTGGGAGGTGGGAGTGGAGGGTGAAGTAAGGGTAGGTAGTGGGGGGGAATGGTCTTGACTGGCATAGGGGATGGAAAGCTGTTGTGCTGTAGTGTTGGTTTGTCCACTTGAACCAGAGAGAGAAGAGAGAGATGAGAGAAGAAACTGAGAGAGAGAGAAGGAGAGAGAGAGAGAGAGAGAGGCATAGGGGAGAGAGAGAGAGAGAGAGAGAGAGAGAGAGAGAGAGAGAGCAAACTAGTGAAAAACAAACAATTCATCTAGGCTTTTTTCCCATGCAGTTCTAGATGAAGTGAAACATATAGACAGTACAAAAGTGTAGAATACTTCTAGTCTGTTTTAATGAGTAGGGGTGAGTGAGAGGAAGGATGAAAGAGAGAGAGAGAGAGAGAGAGAGAGAGAGAGAGGGATGGAGAAAGGAGTTGGGGATAGGGGAAGATAGTCACGATGTAGGTAATTTGGATGACTTTATTTTCGGAAGCAAGCACTTGAATCACAACTCTATATTACACACACACACACACACATACACACACTGTTCCCTTTGATATATACCTAAGTATATATGCAGGAAAGTTTATTCCTCACAAAGATGTATGGTTATTGTACACCTAGTTGCAAGGCAAGTGTTGGTCCGTTCACAAGAAATATGGGTTAGTACTGTACTCTTGGTTACACCATAAGCCTTTGCTCTTTCCCTAAAAGCAGGGGTTGCTGTACTTTGTTTACATTGTAGGTCTTTGTGGTTTCACATACAAGAAGTATGGATCACTGTGCACTTAGTCACATCGAAGGCTTTAGTCCTTTCACAAAAGGTGTGAGACACTGTATACATGTGATACGTGTGGTGCAAAATGTAAACTGACTTAAAGTGAAGACTGATTCCTGTGTGATGGACCGTGCATTACAAATTCTTTCCCTTGTCGATGGATGCTTTTCAAAAGAAAAATTGTATACATATCTCTTAATTCAAATGTAAAAGCTTATTATTTTGTATCAACCAAAAGGATAATATATGGACTTTTTTTCCACTGTGCATTTTAAATACCTTTTAGCTGATACCCCGAAATGCTGTTGTGAAGTTTAAAACAACAAAACAAAAAAAAAATTCCAACTGCCCGACACAAAAATGTCTGACATTTCCTTGTCCTAAGGTCCTTGTTTTCTAAAATACAATCTCTATCATTAAAAGGAAAAAGAAAATTCCATAAGCTAGCACCTAAATATAAGTATAAAACATGATTACATCCATTCACTGGTAGAAGAAAAGATGGAAGCTTTTGTTCAGACTGCTGTCACACACTGCAGAGCCATCAGGAACAGTGGCACTACCATCACTTACACACTGCAGAGCCATCAGGAACAATGGGCACTACCATCACTTACACACTGCAGAGCCATCAGGAACATGGGCACTGCCACCATCACACACTGCAGAGCCATCAGGAACATGGGCACTTACCATCACTTACACACTGCAGAGCCATCAGGAACATGGGCACTACCATCACTTACTGCAGAGCCATCAGGAGCAATGGCACTACCACCACTTACACACTGCAGAGCCATCAGGAACATTGGCACTACCATCACTTACACACTGCAGAGCCATCAGGAACATGGGCACTATCATCCCTTACACACTGCAGAGCCATCAGGAACAATGGCACTACCATCACTTACACACTGCAGAGCCATCAGGAACATGGCACTGTCATCCCTTACACACTGCAGAGCCATCAGGAACATGGACACTATCATCCACTTACACACTGCAGAGCCATCAGGAACATGGCACTATCATCACTTACACACTGCAGAGCCATCAGGAAACATGGGCACTACCATCACTTACACACTGCAGAGCCATCAGGAACAATGGCACTGCCATCACTTACACACTGCAGAGCCATCAGAAATATGGGCACCACCACCACTTACACACTCGGAGACATCAGGAATATGGGCACTACCATCATTTACACACTGCAGAGCCATCAGGAACATCGGCACTACCATCACTTACACAAAGCATGTTACAAAAACATGTTCAAATCACGGACTTGTCCTTGCTGTGTGTCCCAGCGTGAGATGCAGAAGGAGGTACAGCGTGTACAGGAACTGGAGCCATGAGGAAATGAGCACCAGCAGAACTTCCTGAAGCGCAAGACGGAGGAGATTGCCGCTGTGCACGACGTTTACGCTCTGCCTCTGCGTCATCGGGGTCCGGCACCGCAGCCCTGCCACACTGCAGAGGGTGTGGGAACAGGCATGTGCTGTTACAGTCACAGGGTGGAGTTTGTTTTTTCTATATGAAGTGTGTAGACGGGAGAGTCTCAAGGGATTAGAGTTGGTGTAACTCAAGATGGTGACTCTTGATTTGATGGGAACGAAAAATATCCCAGTTGTGATCTTCCCTTGTAATTGTACATTTTTATGGCACGTAGTTCTACACTTGAACAATTTTTTTTAATGTGTTTAATGTAATTAAATTTCTTTTTGTGAGCTTATGTGCATGCGTGCTGTGTAAGAAAATTTCTTTTTGTCTGTTTACATGTATGTATGTTCTTTCCATCACTCACCCAACTGCACAGAATATTTTAACTCATTTAGGGTATGGAGTGTAAAGATGAAATGGAAAAAAAAAAAGAGGATGCTACTCCAGGTAAGTGCTTTCTGTATCATCCAAGCTATCCAAATTCAGCGTGTCAGAGTGCATGTATTAAAAAAAAACTTATAGATGGGGTCCGGACCAGTAGGTAAATTCAAAGGTTAAACAGTTATATGGTAAGGTGTAGATGTCTGTAAGTTGATGGGTTGGTCCGAAGTTTGATAAACAGATTTGTTTGGAAAGTAGATGGACTAGTCATTGAATTGACAGGTAAATAGATAAGTCAGTAAGTTGGCGGATTGGTTGCTGAATTGGCCCTTGTAGGTTTTTGGCATAGGTGAATAGAGAGATCAGTAAGTTGGTGGATTGGTTGGTTAATGGGCAGAGAGGTTTGATAGATAAATATAGAGAGATCAGTAAGTTGGTGGATTGGTTGGTTGATGGGCAGAGAGGTTTGATAGATAAATAGAGAGATCTTAAGTTGGCGGATTGGTTGCTTGATGGGCAGAGAGATTTGATAGATAAATAAAGAGATCTTAAGTTGGCGGATTGGTTGCTTGATGGGCAGAGAGGTTTGATAGATAAATAGATCTTAAGTTGGCGGATTGGTTGCTTGATGGGCAGAGAGGGAGTTTAATAGATAAATAGACCTTAAGTTGGCGGATTGGTTGCTTGATGGCCAGAGAGGTTTGATAGATAAATAAAAATGTCAGTAAGTTGGTGGATTGGTTGCTTGATGGCCAGAGACGTTTTGATAGATAAAGAGATCAGATCTTAACACGTTGGTGGATTGGTTGCTTGATGGGCAGAGAGGTTTGATAGATAAATAGAGAGATCTTAAGTTAGTGGATTGGTTGCTTGATGGGCAGAGAGGTTTGATAGATAAATAGAGAGATCAGCAAGTTGGTGGATTGGTTGCTTGATGGGCAGAGAGTTTTGATAGATAAATAGAGAGATCTTAAGTTGGCGGATTGGTTGCTTGATGGGCAGAGAGGTTTGATAGATAAATAGAGAGATCAGCAAGTTGGTGGATTGGTTGCTTGATGGGCAGAGGGGTTTGATAGATAAATAGAGAGATCTTAAGTTGGTGGATTGGTTGCTTGATGGGCAGAGAGGTTTGATAGATAAATAGAGAGATCAGCAAGTTGGCGGATTGGTTGCTTTATGGGCAGAGAGGTTGATAGATAAATAGAGAGATCTTAAGTTGGCGGATTGGTTGCTTGATGGGCAGAGAGGTTTGATAGATAAATAGAGAGATCTTAAGTTGGCGGATTGGTTGCTTGATGGGCAGAGAGGTTTGATAGATAAATAGAGAGATCTTAAGTTGGCGGATTGGTTGCTTGATGGCCAGAGAGGAGCATGACAAGCTAGAGGACCAGCGGCGCCACCTGGACGCGGAGATCGAGCGTGTTCTGCTGGAGAGACAGAAGATGGTGGAACTGCAAGAGGTGAGAGCGCCAGCCTCTGTCATGTTAGAGCTTCTGACAGGTGTAGAATTTGTTGGCATGTACTTTGTGTTTTTGTAGTCTGAATTGCATTGGGTGTGGAATTTTGGCGGATGTGATGGATGTCCTTGAGGTTGCAACATGTGCATGTAAAGGAGACAATAAAGTAAGCCGTTTTTGTTTGCTTTTGTATTGCTCTGTGCTGATGGAAAGTTGCAGCCTTTGGAATGTTGAATGGTCCATGTAAAGGGAGACAATAAAGGAAGCCAGTTTGGCATCATATACTGTACCATGTCAGACCATAGCATTAAACGGTAGTCAGTCAGCTCTGTCAGGCCAAATTTTTTTGTGGCAAATGCAGTCATAAGATAGTCACGTGATGCCCACCCTACTTCCACCAAACAGAAGACGCCGATGTTCGCTTCCTGTACCTCATTCTGTGAGGCCTGCGCACAAGGTAACCCAAAGAACCTTGGCGCTAGAGGGGAAGGAAGGACGGGCATTAGAGTCTGCTAGCACGGCATCTCTCGCTACCAACAGGCAATTAAAGTGGCTCATGGCTGCACTGTCCACCACAACCGAAAGGTGATGCGAGATCCTGTTAACAGGTGTCGCTTGAAAGGATCACTGAACAAGCGAGAGTCTGTCTCTTGGTGTGTCTTAGAGCCTGAGTCCGCAGACACTGGGACGGCGCCGTTGTCCGCCGACCAGAAGTAGGGTGGGCATCATGTGACTATCTTATGACTGCATTTGCCACAAAAAAATTCGGCCTGACAGAGCTGACTGACTGCCATTTAATGCTATGGTCTGACATGGTAAGTATACTAGCCAAACAGGGAGTATAATAAAAACTCCCCATTTTTGTTTGTTTTTGTATGGCTATGTGCTGATGGAAAGTTGCAGCCCTGGGAATGTTGAACGCCCCATAGAAAAGGAGACAATAGAGGAAGCCAGCCAGTTTGTTTGTTTGTTTGTTTGTTTTTGTATCACTGTTTACAGGTGGAAAGTTGTAGCCTTGGAGTGTGAATGGCCCGTGTTACAGAGAGTAAGCACTTTTGTGTGTTGAGTCAGCAGAAAGCTGACGTCATTGTGAATTCAGGAGGACAGGCTGAAAGGAAGGAAAAATGAATACTTGCAGTGTCATATGTTGATAATTTCAAATTTTGAATCATCCGATTTTGAGGAGGAAACATGTCAAGGAGAGAATAGTTCAGCAAGTTTGGGGCGCCACAGGGTAAGAAAGGACAAATGTTGTGTTAATTTTGCATTGCGTCAGGTGGCGCCGAGATTCCCTGACAGGAGAAACCAACTGTAGCTAGCTAATCGCATGTGCTTCTTCTGAGTGCACAATGGGACATAGAGTGAATCCCATCCACAAGTGCACACTCACATGCATATGCATACACACACATCACACACACACACGTGTGGTCACACACACACACACACACACAGGCGCATGCCCAGACACCCATAAACACACTTGTGTACACTCACCACACACATATGCAATGATAATGATGGCACAACCAATTTCAGGTAGGTACTACAGGTCTGGCCAGGGCGTTGGGCTAATACGTAGGTCAGAACATCTGTTAAGCTGTAGCCACTAGACCCTCTTCTTAAATTCTCTCATCTTCATATTTAATTAATTCATCCATCAGCTTTAAATCATGTGTCTCAAAATTAAGCAGATGTGGTGTAGTATATGGGGACTAGTCCGCACGCAGTGACACCTCCTTGATGAAGCTGAAATTGAAACTACCTGAATGAACCGGGTGTGGCTGTGTGTTCAGGAGCTGAAGAAAAGGGAGGCAATCCTGGCCAAGAAGGAAGCCATGCTTTCTGAGAAGAGCGAACTGGAGATGAAGAAAATGAGATCCAGCACTCTCCTAAACAAGGTCTGTGGGTTACGTTCCTGAGTGTGTGTGTGTGTGTGTGTGTGTGTGTGTGTGTGTGTGTGTGTGTGTGTGTGTGTGTGTGTGTGTGTGTGTGTGTGTTGTGTGTGTGTGTGTGTGTGTGTGTGTGTGTGTGTGTGTGTGTGTGTGTGTGTGTGTGTGTGTGTGTGTGTGTGTGTGTGTGTGTGTGTGTGTGTGTGTGTGTGTGTGTGTGTGTGTGTGTGTGTGAGTGAGTGAATAATAAGATCTAGCCCTCTTCTGAACAAAATCTGAGCTTCCTGTCTGAATTGTCTTATTTGTAAGTGGGGAGAGAGAGAGAACGAGAGAGAGAGAGAGAGAGGGGGGATGATGTCATCAATGGGGAAACGCTGAGGGAGAGAGGGAGGGAGGGAGACAGAGTGAGGAAGGAGAGAGGGTGGGAGGGAGCAAGGGAGAGAGAGATCCATTGATGGGAGAGGGCTTTCTCTCTTTCTTTCGCTCCCTGTCACTGTCTCCGTCTCGCCCTCCCTTTCTCTCTCCATATTTCTTTCTTTACTTCTCTCTGTCTCACACAAAAAAAAGATAAGGGGAGAGGAAGGAGAGAGAGAGATTTTTAGGTGTGTGTGTGTGTTAGAGAGAGAGAGTTTGTGTGCATCTTAGAAAGAGAGAGAGGGAGGGGAGAGAAAGAGGGAAAGTGATTGTGTGTGGGTGTCTCTTTGAGTGGTATGGCAGTAAGAAATGAAAGCAGAAAGAAAAGAAAACCAACAACAACAAAAAAAACCCCCCCCCCCCCCCCCCAAAAAAAAAAAAAAAATCAACAAACAAACCCCAAACCCAAACAAATGAAGAAATCACCACTAAAACCACCAACCTGTCTCCCCCTAGGAGCGTGTGATGGTGTCAGCCCGCCTGGACAGCATCGAACACAAGCTGGAGGAGCGGTGCCAGGAGCTGAGCCAGCTGCCGGTGGAGCAGCGCCACTGGTGAAGGAGGAGATCCACCACCTGAAGCACAAGCGGGACAAGCTACACCAGGAGCGACAGACCATCGACAACAAGCTGCACGAGGGCAAGGTCCTGTCCACAGAAGAGGAGCGCAGGTGTGTGTGTTTGAGTGTGTGTGTGTGTGTGTGTGGTGTGTGTGTGTGTGTGTGTGTGTACCTGTCTCATAGCCATCTAGTCAAATACCATAATTCTAGATGACATACATACTGCTCAAACACCAACAACAGAACTGAAAGGTCCCAAATTTGCCCCCTTGGTCTGACTCTCAGAGAGTGGTCTGCCGAGACTGCTGTGTCATAACTATTCCCTTATTTGCTGCCGCTTATTTCTTTCGTAGTTTCCTGTCAAGACAATAGCCTTTATCCAATTCTGTAAGGGCATGCCCATAAGCAGGAAGCCCAATTCCACACACACACAAAAAAAACCATCCCAAAACAAAAAAATTTTAAAAAGGGAGCTAAGTCTAACCTCTCAGTATAACCTCCACGCTTGCTCACCCCTGTCTAAGTTGCTTCCCCTGAGCCGTCTGCCACTTCTGGAGACAACAAACCTCCAGCAGTATTCTCTTTTGGTTTGGTTTTAACCTTTCTAACCCCCGTTCCGCCCTATTCCGCCCGACCCCTCAGGCTCCTGATCCGCCCTATACCGCCCGTAGGTCAGTTGACTGATTGTCTTGGTGTGCCTCCCTTATTTGGGTTGCCTACAGTAATAAGACAAACCGGTCGTTATCCGGGTCTTTCCTGCCTTTGCTGAGCGCCATTTGTAACAGCGGTTGGTGTTTTTTTTTTTTATTTTTTATCGAATTTTTAGTCATCCCAACGACTTCGACTACAATCGAAATGTCGCACTCTGACAGTGACAGTGACATGAGCTTGACTTTCGAGCAAATGTTCGTCTGGAATGTGAATACGACTGAAAACGAAGACTGGAATCAATCGGACATTGATCTCGACGCTGTTGACAGTGACAGTGACAGTGACTATGAACCTGAAGTGAATGCGAGTAGTGACAGTGACATGGACATAGGTGACGCAGGTGACGCAGGTGCTACTGACGTCGGTGGATGTGCACAGTCATCGCAGTGGTCGAACGACGATTTTCGGACTGAAGTTCGTGTGTTTTGATGCATACAGGGGCCCCCCACGTCCACAAGTGAATCTTCGAACACCTTTTGATTATTTTTCACTTGTTTTTTTCCTTTGGACGCATTCCATCTCATGGTCAGGGAAACCAACCTGTATGCAAGACAAACGCTCATGGCTGCTGGGCTTCCAGAGAATAAATTTGAGCCAACCACTGTGGATGAAATCAGAGCTTTTGTTTGGTCTTCTCATGTTTATGAACATGGCCCCCACTTCCTCATCGTGATTTTTATTTGGAAAGAGTCATCTCCTTTCTTCAATCTTTGGGTGTCAAGTGTCATGTCAAAGAACAGGTTTGAACAGCTGAATCAGTATTTTCACCTTGCTGATACTACTCAGTTTGTTCCCAGAGGTCAGGCTGGGTATGACCCCCTGTACAAAGTCAGACCTCTCATTTCCATGACTCAAGAATGTTTTGCTATGCAATTTCTGCCTGGTCAAAACATGACAGTGGATGAGGCAATGATCAAGTTCAAGGGTCGTTGTGGTTTTCTGCAGTATGTGCCTGCAAAACCCACGAAGTGGGGCCTCAAGGTGTGGGCTTTGTGTGATGCTGATTCTTTTTATATGCTGAATTATTCAGTATATACTGGGAAGACCAATGATGTGCCTGCTGGGACAGGTGATGCCCTGGGGGATCGTGTCGTCAAACACTTGGCAAAACCCCATTACTTCAAGTGGCACACCATCTACTTTGATAATTATTTCACGTCAGTCCCCCTCATTCAGCATCTGTTTCAGAAGAAAACCCTGGCGTGTGGGACTGTGCGAAACAACAGGAAGGGTCTGCCACAGGATATGAAGCCAGCAAAATGTGTCAAAAAATCTGGGGACACAAAGCGCTGGTTTCGTGAGATTGCCTATGATGATTTGAAGGGCAAGCTTCAGGCTGTTGCTTGGTTTGACCGTCGTAAGGTCACCCTTCTTACTTCTGCCCATGAT
This sequence comes from Conus betulinus, assembly GCA_016801955.1. NCBI lineage: Eukaryota > Metazoa > Mollusca > Gastropoda > Neogastropoda > Conidae > Conus > Conus betulinus. The sequence continues at coordinate 122,359 of JADBJO010001246.1, read as the reverse complement.
GGAACTGATGGAGAGCTTGTCAGAAAAAAGTGGCAGGGGGTGTTGAAAAAGCCAGGTATTCTAGGCCCCTGGCTGTGGCTGATTACACCAGAACTACAATGGTGTTGACAAGCATGATCAATTGCGATCATATTATTGTTCCAAGCAGAAATTCATGAAGTGGTGGAAATATGTGTTCTTCTTCTGCCTGGACACTGCTGCAGTAAATGCCTATATCATCTACAAAAACTCTGCAGCTGCCCCACTGAAACTGCATGTGGATTTTCAAACTGAAATTATCATGGGCATGGTGAATGGTTTCAAGGGTCGAAAACGGATCGGCCGTCCCGTTGTTCATGACAATCCAGACAAGCACAAACACACTCCTTCCAGAATCCAGTCTGCCAGAGGCAAGAAGGACTGTGTCTGGTGCAAGAAGGAAGGCAGGAAAACCCCAGCAGGCAATGCCATCCAGTCAACACATGAGTGTGTGATGTGTAAGGTGGCACTTTGCAAGGATCGTGGCTGCTTCTTTTCTTTTCATCAGCAGTGAGTAGGTTCCAACACACTCTTCTTAGCAGTGCACCTGATACTGGACTACAGCAAGGACTGGACTTTGTCATTTTTGTTTTGTACAGACTGTTTTGGGGACTACTAAATACAAAAAGTGTCACATACAAAAGTACTGGAGTTCGTGCATGTAAGAAAAGTGCACCACGGAAAAAAAAAAAAATTCATGTCAGTGATATGTGTGTGACGAAAGTGCTCAAAAGCAAGAACATTTCCAGTGATTTGTGTTCTGTGTGTGTGAGCACATTTGGATTATATAATTCATGACATCTGGAACCATATGGTGAGTACAACAAAAATATTTTTGAGTGTTGTTTTGTGTTGTAGTGCCTGTCTTTTTCTTCCTTCCTACTAACACCTGCGTATAGTTAGAAATATTACCAGTCATAGGAATTCTTTTTCTCACAAACACAAACTAACTCATGCAGATCAAAAAGCATGCACTCCAATACATTTTCAGTAAATAGGGTAAGATTTTGACCTATTTAACTTTTTTTTTTTTTTTTTTTCCTGTTATGTAAATATTTTGTGACTTGAAAGCGTCACAAAAATTCCACGTATATTCCTAGCTGCCTGTGTAACTACTAACACCTCACAACACCCCATCAGTTCTTTTTTCAGATGGTGACCTGACCACTTGCCACCAAAAAGGTAGGTACTATAAAGTTGATGGGTGTTGTATTGCCTGTCTGTCACTATTTCACTGACGTAGGTGTGTTTTCCAGGTAAAATCAGGTGTGTGAGACAAGCCAAAAAAAAAAAAAAAAAATTCTACCCCCCTAAAAAACAAGTGCAAACCAAAGTTCAGCTTTCCATAGATTTTTGCTGAAAATTTTAAGTCTTTCTATCCATTAGTTTATTTTTACAATTTTTTAAAGTCGGTACCCAAGTTGCTATGTTGGTGTGAACTGGTGCTGATGAATTTGCTTCAGTTTGTTCAAATTTCTGTCTGTGTGCGTGCGTGTGTGTGTGTGTGTGTGTGTGTGTGTGTGTGTGTGTGTGTGCAGGCTGATAGAGCTGGAGGAAGGCATGGAAGCCCTGGACGCGGCCATCCAGTACAAGAACGACAGCATCAACAGCAAGCAGGTGGAACTGCGACAGTCCCAGGTCTTTGCCAAGGTCAGCTGCCCCCTTGTGTTTGCCACTGTGTGTGTGTGTGTGTGTGTGTGTGTGTGTGTGTGTGTGAGAGTGACATTCACTAGAAGATCTGCTGGTCAGTCAGAAAACACCTCATGGGCAGATTCTGGTACGCAGGATTGTCAGTGAATTAACACTGAGAAGTACATGTTGTTTCTGAGTTGTTCAGAGGCAGTATCAAAGAGTCAGCATTGTGCTGAAGTGCAGCATCTCTGGCATAGACTCTGGTGGGAAAAAATTGCTGGGATACGAGATATAACTTATAAGCGTGGATCAGAATTTCTTTTGAATGGTGTGCATCCCTCGAAACTGACTGGAATACTTCTGCTGTCTGGGTAATGTATGTTGAAAGTTATCAACCAGCTCTGTTGCCTGTTCGTAGACATGAATGTAATTGTGCGCTGCCTCTCTTCATACATGAAGACCAAACAGCATTTGTGCCTGCAGAAGATAATTGTGTTTTGCTGTCAACAACAGTAGAAGACCAAGCAGCATTGTACTTGTAGAAGGTAATTGTGTATTACTGTCATTAATATCAGAAGACCAAGCAGGAGCTGTGCCTGGAAAGAAGGCTGGACAGCACCAGAACTACTGCAAGTATTATTTCTGATCTTGGGAAAGAAAAAACCATGACTGGTTGTACTGCTTTAACTGATTTGGATCAAGTCTTTGGCTTGGTCATATATTCAGACATGTATAAAGCTTTCATGATTTAGATCAAGTCTTTGACTTGGTTGTATATTCAGATATGTATAAAGCTTTCATGATTTGGATCAAGTCTTTGACTTGGTCGTATATTCAGATATGTATAAAGCTTTCATGATTTGGATCAAGTCTTTGACTTGGTCATATATTCAGACATGTATAAAGGCATCATGATTTGGAACAAGTTTTTAAATGGTTGTGTGTATTACAGACATGTATAAAATCTTCAAAGCGTTTTTGACTTGGCTTTGGAGAAGTTTAAAAAATAGGGTGAATGAGAGGAAAGGGGAAAGAGATATATGTTAAAGTGCTCTGAGGGTCAGATAAGCACTTTGGATAGTAGAGGAAAAAACACGAAAAAAAAAAGCTTTCCCTGCATAGTCCATAAGACACAGTACTGCATGTACATCATCTGGTCATTCAGCATGGCTGAAAAAAAAAAAAAAAAGCAAGCAAAAATGGGCTTAGGCCATCCTCTGCCAAACTCGAGAAAAGAAGCCTGAAAACAACAACACAACAAAAAAACAAAAACTCAGCTTGCCAACCACACATAGGTGGATTCCAATTTTGGAATAAGATTGTTATGAAGAGTTCATGGTTATGCATGTATGTGTGTGTGTGTGTGTGTGTGTGTGTGTGTGTGTGCAGAGTGAGGACAACCTGATGAACCGTCTGAGCTCCTTGACGGCGTCAGACCCGCTCCATGCTTTCCCGCTACTTTGACAAAGTCATCGACCTGCGTGAGGCTGAGAGGAAGCTGAAACTGCAGTGCAGTGAAATGGAAGTGAGTACAGTGAGAGTGCTTTACCTTTTTCTCACTCCCGGAACAGCCATGTGATTTTTCTAAAGAGAAGTTTTACCGTGCTTTTCTGTTTACAATTGATGAAAGTATAATAGAACGTTTTCCCTTTCTCACAATCCACGACAGCCATGTCATGTTCATAAACGGAAGTTCCGCTATGGATTTCTGCTCCTTTGTTTATTTTAACCCCGTTCACTGCCTGAAAAATTTTACAAACAAAGGCTTTCCCATGCCAGGGAAATCTAATGATTTGGGGGAATAATTAACGAAAAATTCTAGCTCAGAAACTACAAAAGATATAAAAATGAAATATATATGATTTTTGAAGGAAATTGAATGGAGATTTTGAATCTGGGCTTTTTTTTTTTTTAATTCTGATCATAAAAAAAAATATTAGGCATTTAGATTTGGATAGATTTTTTTTTTTGCACGATCAAAAACATATGTATTTACCACTACAGCTTCACAACCAAAAAAGAGCACAGAGCAAAAAAAAAGTTGAAAATAAAGTTGATATTGTCACACTACACCTGTAAATGAAAGTAGAACAGTCTAGAAGTCTATCAAGACGCTCACACCTCATGCAGACAGGTCAGTCCACGACCACGCCCCCCTCCCCCCCACCACGCCCCCCTGCTGAACTTCAACCCTCTCTTTCACTCCTCCTCTTCTCCTACCCATTCCTGCTGCCCGTGTCACGCTGCGAGCAGGCCGCGCTCCCCTCTCGTGCTGACTAACACACGCTGGCCACTCGCACACAGTGCAGAGCACACACTAGGCTGGCTCGTTCGACGCTGGTAACCAGTCAGCTGAACACACTCTTGCGCGATCGCACAGCACGACTCAATAACTGACGAATATGGTCGGCAATTCCATCACTATCATCATCTCACCTTCATGCTCGAGTGAGTCGTTGAATAAAAGATTATTATCTTTGTCAAAAAAGATTAGCAGAGCCTGCTCAGCTGTGTAAGTACGCTGATTTGGTCGCTACACTCGTCGAAGGTTGCGCCGCCATCTTTGCAAGCGAGACAAAGTGCTGGCTGGTCATCCAGTCAGTGATGAGGAAAAATGGTCTTTCCCCTCACATGTGGTCATTTGCATATCATTTTAATACTGCAGACATATAAGGCTTACTACTACGCACACTCTATTTCAGTCCTTTGATAGGAATAGTAACGAATGAAAATTCAAGAAAAAAATGCATGACGTCAGTGGACGGCCCATAGGCACTGGAAGTACATTTTTACTGCGGCGTCAGCTGACGGCTTAAAGGCACTCAACGGGTTAAGAGACAGTTCTGCCTAAATCTGTTTGATTTTGGCAAAAAGACATATTCACCAATGGTATGGCCGGAGAGGTTTCAGAAATACCATTCTGCAAGGTTGGTAACTGTTACCAGCTACCATGGTGAAGTGACTAGTGTCATAGACTTCCAACAGAGGGGTCATGGGTGTGATTCCCATCAGAACCATTTATTTGAGGAATTTTTCTGCCCATGTGTGCTACTGTCTAGAGTTGAGTTGGTTGTGGGATCAGTTTGAAAGACTGGACCACCCCGTCGAGTTTCATGCACTTCCTCGATGCGCCTCTGAGAATGTTGCTCAAATTTCCTGACCAACACTCCAGGTGCCTGCATTTTTTGGGCCTGGTTTATGTACGGATATGTTATGAAAATAATGTGCATTACAAATCCTCAGTAATGTTAAAGTTAAAAGCAACCTGTATGTGATAGAAAATTTTAAAGGTAAATCATATGATTATACAGTACAGTAAGTAAGACACAATAGCAACCAGAATTTGACAGAAATTTTGGGTAAAAGTGTTGTTTTATGAATTTTCGTAGAGAAATTTTGTTGTTGTAATGATGATATCATGTGATGCAGTAAGATACGGCGGCAACCTGAATTTTTTAACCACAGATTTTGGGTAACAGTGATGTTACATGATACAGTGCAATATGGTGTCAGGTGAAGTCGGAGGAAACGGAGCGGGTGGTGCACGAACTGGAGAACGCTCTGCAGAAGTCTGTGTTTGAGCTGGACCGGGCGGCTGACACAGCAGCAGCAGGAGTACGAGAAGAAGATCCAGATGTTGATGCATCAGCTGATGATGACCGAGGCTGCCAGCGGCAGCACTGGTGGCAACGGTGGAGGGGCTGGTGGGGGTAAAACCTGCCCCCCTGGTCAATGGGGACGTCTCTGCTCACAACAGTACCAAGTTAGTACTGTGCTCTGTGTGTGTGTGTGTGTGTGTGTGTGTGTGTGTGTGTGTGTGTGTGTGTGTGTGTGTGTGTGTGTGTGTGTGTGTGTGTGTGTGTGTGTGTGTGTGTGTGTGTGTGTGTGTGTGTGTGTGTGTGTGTGTATGTGTGTGTGTGTGTGTATGTGTGTGTGTGTGTGCGTGCGTGCGTGTGAGTGCGTGCTGTGTGTGTGTGTGTGTGTGTGTGTGTGTGTGTGCATGCATACAAGCGTATGTGTTGACATGAGCATGAGTGTGTATGTGGTTGAGAGAGGATTGGAGTGGAGGGTTTGGTGGTGAAAGAATGGGGAGAGGGTGGGAGGGGATGTGTAAAGAGAGAGCAGATGGTTATGGTGTGTAGAATATTGTTGCATCAATCAGTCATTTACTCATTAACATAGAGTCACCTGTCTGCCCTCCCTCCTTCCACAGTTGACCCTCTCCGTCTTCAAATTCATGACAGAAAAAATGATGAGTGTCTCCCATCCAGTTCCACCTCCACGCCGTCGTTTCCCTTAAGTGTACTCTGGTTGGTCCTTCTCCCTCCCCCCCCCCCCTGTTCTGTCAGTCACCAAGCTTTATTTCCCGTCCTCAACTCTTCCTGCCTTTTGCCCTGCCCCCCCCCCCCCCCTCTCCATTCCCTTCCACCCTTCCACTTGAACCCTCCCCTCCCCCCATCTCCTCTCTTTTCCTTGAATCTTCTCAGCAATTGTGACTTCTGCTATTCAGTGTCCTGCCCATAATGGCCTCTCGGCATCCATCTGGTTTTCAGCTCATGGTGTCGCTGTCTTTGTCGTTGGCTGCACAGACTGCACGCTGTTGAACTGCCACTATTTTTTTTTTTTTTTTTTTTTTTTAGTTCTTGTTTACAGCTTATGTTGCCAGCAGTCTTATGGACTTGACTAAGCTTCCGAAGTCTTCCAGTGTGGTGACCTGCAGGTTACAGAAGGAACCGTGTGCTGGACTACAAATGTTCAGAGACTTTATGGGGCATCCAGCCCAGTAGAAATAAAAAATAGAAAAAGGGGGGTGGGGGTTGGGGGGGGGGGGGGGGGGGGGGGGGTGGAGAGAAGAAAAAGAGGAGCTGAAACTGCACTAGCTTGAAAATTTCTTTTTTTTTTTCTTTACTTCTCAGACAATCACTTTTGTTTTCAGGAAGTCTGTGTAAATTGTTGTTGTTGTTGTTGTTGGTGTTGTGGAAGTATTGTAATAGATAAAAACAAAAACAAAATAACAAACAAAAACAAAAGAACAAACAAACAAACAAAGAAAAACAACAACATAAACCCCCTCCAAAGAGACAGAAGATGCCTGATGGTGAGCGTGGTTGGTTGCTGTCAGGATGCACCAGCTGGAAAAGGAGCTGTACTTCTACAAGAAGACCAGCCGGGACCTAAAGAAGAGATCCGGGAGCTGTTCAACAACGGCAAGCTTCCTGCGCAGTGTGAGTTGGACAACATCTGTGTGTGTGTGTGTGTGTGTGTGTGTGTGTGTGTGTGTGTGTGTGTGTTGTGTGTGTGTGTGTGTGTGTGTGTGTGTGTTTTTAACCCCATCTTTTTGTCAAGGATTGTAGTTTTGGGAGCCAGTCAAATAATGAGTAACAGCACAGTAGAACTAGAAATGTAATATTTTCGATTTTCTCTTTTTTTTTAATTTCAAATTTGTTTAAATCAACATGCCTAAGTGAATTAACCTTTTTTTTTTTTCTTATGTTAAAATTTCATGTTGGGATCATGGTAAGTAGAAGTAGTAAGGTTGTATACTGTTGCAAGACATTGGTTGAAGCTGCCATCTTTTAGCCTCTGCTGCTTCTGGATATGAACTGACAAGGAGGCTTGGGTCAGTCATAGAATTTTTTTTGTGATTTTCGCTCAATACAGACCCCAAATGAAACTGCTTGGATAAACTTCCCGAAAAGACAAATATTGCTGAAATGATTTCATGCTTATGTAAAAAGACAAGACTAAAACAACAAAGTTGACAGTACAGGAGCCACAGGCTTAGTCCACAGAAACTCATGGTGACATAGAAAAATGATAATTGTTTGATAACATGGATCCAAAATGGTTAAGAAAAAGAAGTTTTGATGTCTTTACAAAATGAAAGCTTAGATGTTAAGCTAGTGAAAAAAGTGGGTAATTTCAGTATGCATCATTTCAGTGTATCATAAAACAGAGATGGATGACTTTTTATGGTCTCAGAAAGAAACGACTGTATTGATCAGGAAATATAAAGGGGATGACTCTTTGTGGTCCCAGAGTTCATGTTTCAGCTCAGAGCACACTCACCTGAGGGTAAGAACCAGCTAGATGGAAACATTCAATAGACAAACACCTTTGGCTGGATCGAACTCATGATTACCAGTTGTCAGTCTTTGAAGCTAACCGTTGTATCCTGATTTTGGTCCTTTCCTTGGCTGCCCTCTGTCATCCTCCCTTTCATGCAGTGTTGCCGTGGTGTTGCAGTGGCGGAGGAGATCGGTGTCAGTCTGGTGTCCAACTCTGTGCAGAGCCTGGCGGACGGGGAGCCTGGCACACCCCGCGCCAGCCACAACCCCACCGGGGGGCCCCACAGGTGAGGCGTCCATTGTGTGAGGGCTTGGGGAGGTTTTTGTCGCTGTTACTGATGGTGTGCAGTGTGTGTTTTGCTGTCTGACTCTCGCTCTCAAAAGTTTGGATGGGTGTAATAATTATTCCCTCTACACACACACACACACACACACACATATGCACATGGATAGCCAGGCAACGCATGAGAGTTAGATTTTTTTTTCTTTGTAATTATGCTGCCTGAACCATCAAAACATACATTCAGGTGAATTGGTACAAATCAATACATGTCACTACATAGCATATAGATCAAGATATCAATACAAGCAAACTTCAATCATCAGATATCAGCGTATCTTATTACATATCTTGATATCACTCACAGATCTCACTGGCGCCGTCCACAGTGTCTCACACATTCAATCAACACACTCGGTTCCACAGTACCCAAGCCACAGCCTACAGCACTAAAAGAAGACAAAGAAGGAAACCTAAAGTTCCCACACGGTAAGCACAGCTGTTCACAAACACGAGCGATGAAGAAGAAGAACCGCAGATTAACAAGACACAGTAAACCATAGGAGAACTGCAGATTCACAAGGCACAGCAATCCATAGAAGAAGAACCGCAGATTCACAAAGCACAGTAAACGATATTGAATCCCCGGCGAACACGATTTCAGCAAAGTCCCATAGACACACAATAAACTTCGACATGTTGTTGATCTAAAACAAAAATTAGTTTCTCCGTGTGTTGATATTACAGTGTTCACATCAATAAACTCAGCCCACCGACACACATGAGGTGGTACAATTAGAGCACATGAATATTCTTGCAGGAGTTAATTAAATCACTCACAGCGACACAGCATTCACAACATTTTTATAACAAATAAATTTCTTGGTGCATATTTAGCTGGTACCATCATCAGAAGTATCGCACACACACAGTGAACATCGACGCACTACTGACTTGAAAGTCAGCCTCACCACATAGTATCACTATGGAGGAAACGACAGTTAAAACAAATTAAAGTAAGCCAGCCTCTCCACATAGTATCACTACGGAGAAAACGACAAATAAAAAACAAATTAAAGTAGGCTGGATACCAAAGTCTCGGCTGTTAGTTCTTGCTCCCTTCTCTCGTCAAATATTATCATTTTCGTCATGTTCCTATGTCATTTCAAGTTGATGTCATAATTTACGTTGACATCACTGTTGCTTTGTCTTATCTCTGTCGAATCAGCCTGGGAGTGTGGGCTGGGCTATGAACCAAATGGTATCTCTGGCATTAAGATTTCCACAACATGAATGGAAGTCTGGTTGCTGTGTTTATGTTCATTGCAAGAGGGGAAATCCTTTATGGTGTTGATTCCTTTTCCAGTTAAATCAGCTGGGGGGCCTGGGTTGGTCTTGGGGCTGTGGCTTCAGAGTCTTGTCCCACGGTCCAGCTTTGGTCTGCCTTTCAAGGCAGCCTGGTTAGAAGAGATTTTCTCTTTGGAGTTGATACCTGAACACAGTCCAGACCTATCCTAGTTTTTTGGGTTGGACTGTGAGCTAAGGTTCAGTGCATGAGACACGTGAATGAAAATATCTTGCATACCTGTTCAGTTCCATTCCACCTTTCAGAAGAGTGCATTGTGTGCCTTTGAAAATCAATCACTCTAATAAAAAACACACTTGCACACTGGATCAGCAGAATCAAGGTGACTGCTTTGACAGGTAAAAGAAGTGCATTTGTGGATGCTATGGAATTTCATGTGGTTCCATGTCCATGTATGTAGAGTGCAGGATTTTTAACTGCATCTTTGAATCGTCTGTATGCGTACATTGCAGTTGCCAGCCCATGTGAATTTGTTTTTCCTGGAATTTCCTTAGTATAAAGATCTGTCCTGAAGTTCCATTTGGTGAGGAAATCTTGGATTTCAAATTTGAGAGAAAGTTGTGGTTTGGGGGTATTTTTGATGTATCGCAGAATAAAGGAAAACCAAGTTCTGTGAGTGTGAGCAGCTGCATGTTGGGGAATGCACTTGTTCTTTGAAGCCCTATGTTGATCACTGGAAGCAGAAGAGAGTCAAAATGGTTTTTTATTTCAAAAGCCAGACTGCTTCCTTCAACTCATGGCTCCTGAATTTGGACTTCATAAGGTTGACAGCTGTTCATACATGCAGTGAGAGGATGGGGAGTGGGGTTGGGATGGGGTGGGGGGAGGCAGCTTCCACTGCACATTCCTACCTCCAGTCATTGGTGGGGCCTTGAACCCATACTCCTACATTGTTGTTTTGTGGGTCCACCATCAGAATGATTATTGTCATTGTTGTGCGGTGGTTCTTACTTTTCTTGCGGCCTGGTTACCCATAAATGTAAATATTTTGTAGTTGTCATACCACTGCACGTTTGTTTTGATACTGTCTTTGTTTTGTGAAAAAGGGTAATAAATTGTGCGATGATGATGTGTATTTTCAAGGAACTAAGGGAGTTGGGGAAGGCATTATAATATTCATTCCCTTTTGAAATTAAAAAAAAAAAAAATTCTCCATACCCTGAATGTCCTATCAATTCCTATTACACAGTGTTTTATGTGTGTGTGTGTGTGTGTGCACGCGCACGCACGCGCGCGCACGTGCGTGCGTGTATGCATAATTTGGTCTTGTTATTTCTTGGTTTTCCTTGAGCAGGACACTGCGTTTGGACATGAGTTACTCAGTGGACAGCAGTGGTCAGACGTGTTGGTTTACTGTTGGTGTTCCGAGTTCGAATCTGTTGGTTTACGTTTGTTGTTTTCAGGTTGAATCTCTGTGTTCCAAGATTAAATCTGTTCCAAGTTTGAATCTGTTGGTTAAATTTTAATGTTCCAAGTTTGAGCCCTTTGCCCTAACTGATAAAATGCGGCACCCAAGGAGAAGATTTGAGCTATATTATCACTCATACTGTCTTTTAAAAAGGAAAACAAATCTAGTTGAATGAACATATATCGGAACTAACGTTTTTCTTGCAGAAACTCAATCTCACATTCACTACACACACACATGCATACAACCAATTTTAGGTGGGCACTCAAGGTCTGACCAGTGCATTGGGCTAACGCATAGGTCAGACATCTGCTGAGTTGTAGCCATGAGACCCTCTTCTTCAATAATCTCATCTTAGTTGTCAATTCATTTATCCATCAGCTTCAAATCATGTGCAGTGTGGTCTCAAAACTTAGCGGATGTGGTGTAGTGTAAATGGTCTAGTCCACACGCAGTGATGCCTCCTTGAGGAAACTGAAACTGAAGCATTTTAACAGACAAAGTATTAGTTTAGCAGCAGAAGCCATTGTACATTGTACTGGTGCATGTGGCAGTAGAAGGAGAAGAGTTAGGAGTGAGAATAGTTTGTTTTTGTAGTAATACAGTGGTATGCAGTTGACCTTAAAGCATGTAAGATGAAGTTTAGGGGGGAGGGGGGGGGGGGGGGGGGGGGGGGGGGGGTGGCACACATTGATTGATTGGTCACAGTGCATTATTAAACTAACTTGATATTTGGCCTGAGGTTTTAAAGTTTCATAACCTGATGGCTGCAGGTGCAGAACTGTAAGAGATTACTGTAACTATTGTCAGTAGCATTATCATTATCATAATCATTACTATTGCCATTTATTAATACTATTAATATTACTGTTACTGTTGTCAGTAGCATTATCATTATCATAATTATTACTATTACCATTATTAATACTATTAATATTACTATAATTATTATCATTATTCTTATTAACATCATCATCATCATCATCTCATCATTGCCACTAACACTGTTGCCACTGCAAGCATGCTGTTCAACAATGCTTTAACCCTTTCTCCCATTCTGTGTGTAAAGCCGTTATTAATACTACAACTGGTATTGTTGTGTTATCACCAAAAGTGATAGCAATTCTCTCTTTATTTTTTGAAAATTTTATCATCATCATTTATCATTATTATTATTGCTATCATTAATATTATTATCATCATTATTATTTTAAATGCACATTGTTGCCTTTCCCAATAGCCTCGGTTTTTTTTTTTTATTCAACCTCCATCTTGTGCTGATTTGAGAAGAAAAGTGATGACTGTTTTTTCGTTTTTATTGTCCTGAATGTTGTTCATCTTGCCTAATAAGATGTGAGAGGTCAGAACGCATCATGTCTTGCCTTGTAATTAGTTTGTCCCTGCTGTTTGGCAGATTTGCTGATCATTCTTTATGAAATTTGTTTCAATTTCGGCCTGCAGTCACCTCACTTTGAACGAACTGGCAGGGGGCTGGAATAGCTCAGTTGGTAGAATGCAGGACTTGTGATCCTGGGGTTGCGGGTTCGAATTTCGGTACAGGGGATTTTTCCCTTGGAGTTAACATTGGTTCTGACTCCATTCCCCACACAGTCCTTTGAATGAGACTATAAACCGAGGTTCCGTGTGTGAATGCACGCACAACATCTTGCACACGGGTAAAATCCCATCACCAACTTTCGGAAGAGAAGGCCAGTTTGGCCGTTGGTATGGATGACACATCACACATAGCATGCACCTTCCCAGAAGATGGAGTGTGGCTGCCTTAATGGTGGGATAAAAAAAAAATGGCCATACACACAAAACTCCACTACGGAGAGGGTTATCAAACTGTGTGAATCTTATCCCCTCAGGGGTTCAGTTCCATGATAGCTCTGCAGCCAAATGCTTGAACCTTTTGACTGCAGGCCACCTGTAATTTGGTTAACTGAAAAGAAAATATGGAAATGGTGAGTGTTGATGTAATGGGACTGTGCTAGTGAATAAGTCAGTTACCTCGGCCAAGGAGGTTATGGGTCTGTCTGTCTGTTCATCAGCCATGTCATGCCCAGACTACTCAATCAAGCTTTCTCTTTTCCTTAATGAAATTTAGTAGAAAGATGGAATGTAGCTCACGGAGGAATTTTGAAATTTTGGGTGTGGAGTGCGGTGGCGACGCACACAAAAGCACAGACATGAGATCTGTTTGACCTTGATAGAGGTTAATGCTCTTCTGAGCGCCCTTCAAGCTAGCATCCTCATCATCACTGTCCTCATGACTGTTGGGGCTTTCAGAGGGTCAGCCAGCAGCATCCGAAGCCTGCAGCATCAACTCCTCCCCTCCTCTTCCCATGGCTCGCACCCGGCGGTCGCTGCTCCCTCAGCCGGCAGTGCCCGGCACCGACCATCTTCCCAGGATTCCTCCTCCTCCTCTGCAGCCGCATCAGCAGCAGCAGCGGCCGTCGCAGCCGTCTCCGGCTCGGGCACTCCGGTCAAAATTTCCCGAAAGGACCTGCGCGTCATGTCGGAAGAGGAGGTGTCACTGCGCCGCTCTAACCTGAACCGCAGCAGTGTTGGTTCCCCCCAGCCCAAAGGTCAGGGAGGGGAAGGTCAGCAGAGGGGGGGGGGGGGGGGGTAGGGGGGGGGAGGTAGGGGAGGTGATTTGTGTGGAGTTGCGGAGAAGTGGAGTTTGAGGGATTGCAGGGAGGAGGCATGGGGATGTGATAGTTGAGCCATGGGGAAAGTATTGCTTGCATGTGTACAAACGCACACACATGCGTGAGCACGCATGCATGCATACAGACACACATGCATGCGGCACACACACGCACACTCACACGCACGCATGCACGCACACACGCATAATTAGAGATATATAGTCGTACATGCATATACATTTACGTGCTTCATGGCATGCAAACATATATGCACATACAAATACCTGTACATACAAATATGGATAAGAACATGCATTTAAATTCAAACACGCACAAATATGCACACACATGATGATGCATATACATGCATACCTACACACACGTGCGCGCACACACACATTCACACAGACACACACAAACACCACAGAACCACGCCTGGACAACTGTAGCCACAGACAGTCTAATACAAATACACACTTGTACATGCGTATGTGTTCACACATTCACACTTGCATGCAAGGCACACACATGCATACGTGCTCTCATACACACCCATGGACATACATGCACATGCATACATCATGTACGCGCACACACACACACACACACACACACACACACACACACACACACACACACACACACACACACACACACACAAACACACACGAGAGACTTGCCTGCACTAACACAAAGATACACCAACAAAAACACACACAAATTCAGTCACACCCACACCTACAATCGCTCTGTCATTCTCTCATCTGTCTTATTTTGTGTGCAGATTCCTTGGAGGGAAGCAGGAATCCTTGGGACTCGTAATTCCACACACACCCCCCCCTTTTTTTTTTTTTCTGGAAGGTTAATTGTTTATAAACTTGATAATTTATGCCCACTCAGTCTCAGTCTTTTGAGTTTGGAACCATAGTCCTGACCAGGTGCTCGTCAGCAAATCCAGGATGAAGTCAACTGAAATGAGGAGTGAATAAAATGACACTGTGTATGTGTGTGTGTGTGAGAGAGAGACAGTATGCTGAACACATGAGAGAGAAAGATGGAGTGAATCAGGGCTTTTGCATGACTAAGATCGACAGACAAGATGGACGACTTAGCGAAAGACTCTTCACATGGACTTGCAACTGTGCCGCACAAAACCCAGTATTATTGATACCAGGACAGAGCAGTTAGTCCACTCCCCCCCCCCCCCCCCCCCCCCCCCCCCCTTACACACACACACACACCATCCCACCAAATGTTTGTGCTAGAAATGAGGAAATCTGTATCAGATTTTGTCCAAGGAGTAGTATCTTTTCATTATTATCATCCCACCTTGTCACCTCCCCAACATTCCCTCACCCCATCACCCCCGTTTTAAAAAGAAAATTTTTTTTGTTTGTTTGCCCATGGTTGCCTCGTCTGAGACAGGGCATCAGAGGATGTCACTAGTCGAAGTGTATTTTGACAATTGTGACCTGTGAACTCTGTGTACCTGTCTCCAGTCTCTGGCTGGAGGACACTCTATATCTTGGGAAGAACTTGGGTTATTTAAAACTGAAGAAATCAAAAGGTTAAAAAAAAAAAGTTAAAAAAAAAAAAAAAACAAGGGAAGACAACAACAGTCCAAACCAACAAAATGCCCTTATAATGGTGTTAGAGCATTTGGTTTTCCAAGGTTTTCAGCTCTGGTAGAATTTTGGGGTTTTTTTTTTGTTTTGTTTTGTTTTGTGGCTGTGTGATGTCAGAAAGGAGACTTGTCAGGTTTTGTCCTGAATCATAGTTTTCTTATGTCTCCAGGGCCATTCTTGAGATGTGCATAAATCTGCTGAGGAAATTTTGAGGGATATGTTTGAGTAAGAGCATCGGGTTTCAAGTTCACGATTCAGTCTGTTATCTTATTCTGATTTGATATGTCAGAGGTTTTGACAGTGCCCTCAGTCTTGGGAAAAGAAATTCTGGGCTCAGAATGATTGAAAGGCTATGGGGAAAAAAAAGAACTATTGCCAAGAAGCGTTGACACAAGACTGCAGGCGTCAAGAATTGTAATGTAGGATGTAGGAGCCCACCAATAGACTCACAGTAGTTGGCAAGTTAAAAAAACAACAAAAAAAGCTTCTGCTCCAGGGCCAACATCCCCTGGCCCTTGAAGCCATTGCCCCTGGCCCTCACCTGGGGATCCAACGTGTGCGTCTGGATTGTCCTTTTGGAACAGGTCTTCTGTTCTTGATGTTTTCTAGCTCCAGAGACAGAAGCCCTGGTGCCATGTGTTCCCTGATATGAGCACTTGTTTGAAGGCCTAGGCCTTGTCTGATGCCGCCCATGTTCAGTGAAGGTCACCTTTGGTATGATCTTGAGGTTCACGCAGTTTTCCTTCTGGTAGAGGATTCTTATGTGCGTGTGTGTTTGCTTTGCTGTTATGTGTCTGTAGAAATCAGAAGACTGTAACCTGCCCCCTGTTCCCCATCTCCGCTCCCCTCCCCTTGCCATGTCTTCCCATCCCTCTCTCCTTCCTCCCCCCCCCCCCCCCCCCCCCCAGTGTCTCAGCAACTTTCTTGTTCTGACTCCCCAGCCCCACCCTTTCAACTCCCCATTGCCTCCAGTTTGTGGAAATTCAACTGTTTTTTTTAAACAGTTTGCTCTTAAGTGTATTCCCATACTGCCCCACTCTCCCTCCCTGCTACCTCCCCATCCCTCCTCTGACCCTCTTTCTCCCATTCCATCATCACAGGATTTGTTTGTTTGTTTGTTTTAGTCAGAGTTAGAAGATTGGCATGGATTCTGTCTGGTCATCCAAACGTAATCAACAGTTGTAGATTGTAGAGAAAACAGGTCTCAACCGATGCATTGCTGCTTGCCGTCCAATTCATGTTGGCCTACTTACTTCACAGTGATGATACAGTCATTGTGGATGGACATGATGTTTTCCTGGTTTTTACCGTCCACACCAGTCTCAGATGATGAGAAACGACTGTGTGAGTTTCTTTGTATTTTTGCTTTTTTTTTTACGGATAATGTTTTATTTCAAACTTTGGGTTTTGGTTTTTACTTCTGTTTGAAAACAGTTTATTTACTTACTAGTAGATTTACAGTGAAGTAGCTGTAATACTGTCAGAGAAATACTGAATGTGTTGAAACGATACCTATGTGAATTGTGTATGTATAACCATGTTTTCTGCCAGAATGCTTCTGTAACTGGGGTGCTATGCATTTATGTGAAAGTGCACTCTTTGAAGGACCATGTGGGTATACCTGTGTGTTGAATGTGTCAACACATACACATGTGCATCCATGCATGCATGCACACACACATACACACACACACACACACACACACACTCACACACACACACACACACACACACACACACACACACTCACACACACACACATGCATAGAAAACACAAGCGATACAAATATGCACTTTCACATGATACACGTATGCCTTTGATAAAACATATCTTTGTGTGTTTTTATCACAGTCTGTGCATTATATACAATCTGCAAACTAACGTATGTGGGGCAAATTTCCTTGCAAAAGTTGTAAGGTTTCATCTCAGTTCTCTGGGCTACATGATGCTTGGAGCTTGCTTTTCTTTCTTTTTCTTTTTTTTTTTTTTGTTCTGTCCCATCTTCTGTGCCACCTTAGTGGCATTGAATCCATGCAACTCATTCCAGTCCCCCATCCACAGCCACAGCCTGGCCGGTCCTGCTACAGCTCCGGCACTGGCAGTCCACAGGGTGCAGTGAATGGTTTGAGCTATGTCAGAAATTCTAGCTTGTGTCCCCCCAGAACCATGCTCATCTTACTCAAAAAAATGAACTGTTCTTGCATATTGTCTCAGGTTTTTGCGACTTCATAAACATATCGGCATATATATCTATCTATATATATATATATATATATATATATATATATATATATATATACATACGTAACATATCAGTTGAGTGAGTTTTTTTTTGTATCTCTCTGAATTTGTGGTAGCTTGTATTTTGTTGTTGTATAGATGCTGTATTGTTGTGGATATATTATTGACTTTGATTTGTTCTCATTTGTGTCACTGCTGTAAAGGTTTATATGTGTTCAGGAATGAAATCCCTTTCGTTCAGAACTGTGTAAGAATATTCTTCAGGTTTCAAAAGTTTGAGAAGTAATCACTGCTAATTTTTGTTCCTTCATTTTCTGACAAGTTTCTGTCGGAATCTTTCTTGTTGTCTTAGAAACGAAAAGTGTGAAAGTCTGTGATGTGAAATTATACTGAAAAAAAAAGAAAAAAATTATAATGATGAAATGTAAACATTTAAACAAACCAGTTGACGGCCAAGAAAAGATGAAAAACCAGATCAGCTGCAATAAACCATCAGTTCTTATCACCCCCTCTGGAAAAAAAAGGAAAAAGAAAGAAAACAAAGACTCTGGATACAAATACCTGTATATACAGATAAGCATTTAGGAAAATGGCAAACATGATGCAATTTTGTGTGAAAGTTTATTTGCATGATTGGAGTTTTACACTGTATACATATCAAGCGTGCTCTGTGTGTGTGTGTGTGTGTGTGTGTGTGTGTGTGTGTTTACCTGTATATTTGTGTGTATATATGCTTTTGAAGAAAAGAGATCTGAGGGCCTAAAGTACAGTGTTTGACTACATACTACAGATACTAGCCAAGAATGGTAAGAGAGAGAGAGAGAGAGAGGGGAGAGAGAAATAGAGAGAGAGAGTGAATATCTGTTTCCTTAGGTCTAAAATAATTTGAAGTTTTGTGTATGTCAAAACTGATATACTGGCAGTTTTGTCATACACTCATTATTTTCTGTTATCACGTACAACTATTGGTGTATATGTGAACTTTATACAGACACAGACATACTGACACGCACATGCATACACACACACATGATTTGCTCATATCATGAACCTTTAGCCTCAATGTACCCTTATAGCGTACAGGCACTCACTTTAAGTCACAAGTCCACCAGCGTAAAGTGTGCATGCTGAACACACTCTTCTCTCTTTGTCCGACATATCAGGAAGTGTAGCAGATTCAGGATGAGAGTTGCTTTCCTTTGAAGCTCGCTCTCATGTGAATCTGAGGAAACGGTCAATTTTGCCTTGAGTTCATGAAATAGCAGATTGATTTGTGTTTATTTCATTTCAGTAAGGTGACCAAGTCTGAACATTACCGTCATGGTGCATCAGATTCTTAGTCGACAACGCTTTCACGTTTGATCAAATTGGGCGAATATTTGCCAGAAGACCTTCTTGATCAAAACAGAGGGGATGAAGATTTAATGCAGCTGGTGACAATTGGAAGGGAGAGAGGTGGATTAAAACAATATGAATTGGCAGGCCTGCATGATTCAGATCAGGAAAAGGACCATCTTACACAAACCAGTGCAGACAACGGTAAGTGTGTACCACCGACCACTACCCTGTTTACCGTTCATGAACAGTCAGTGATGATAGCAGACGACCATGTGTACTGTCCACTGTTCTGTTTGTGGTTGTGAATGTGTGAATTATTGCGGACTGCCATGTAAAACCAAGTTAATGATACCAGAGTGCCAAGAGCGAAAGTAACGTAAGTTAATGATAGCAGACTGCCATGTTAAAACCGACTGACACTAAAATTGATTGACACCATGGTGACTGGTCATGAGTGAGTGGGTTACAGCAAGACTCCATGCAAAGCTGACCACTGTCTTGTATCCTGGTGGAGAGTGAGTAAATGGTAAACTGTTCTGTATCCTGGTGAGAATGAATTAATGGTAGACTGTCTTGTATCCTGGTGGAGAATAGCTTAATGGTAGACTGCCTTTAACATTGTTGGAGAATGAGTTAATGATAGCGGACTGCCTTGTGTACTGATGGAGAATGAGTGAATGATAGCGGACTGCCTTGGTACTGGTTGCCTTAATGATAGTGGACTGCCTGTGTACTGATGGAGAATGAGTTAATGACAGTGGACTGCCTTGTGTACTGGTGGAGAAAGAGTTTTTGCAGACTGCTTTGTGAAACTTACCACTGTCCTGTGTACTGCCAGAGGATTTGATGTGGCAGTGATGGACGTTTTTTTGCTTGCAGTTAATTTGTATTTTGGAATACGTTGATGTAGTGTCATCATATGTATTTGTATTGTTTATAGTGTTTTTTTTTTTTTGCCCTTGAAAAGATGGTTCTTTTCTCCATAGATTGTCTTTGTACTTAAAATCAGTTGTAAAAAATACATGTGTAGTATCCAATACGGTAGTTTATTTTTTTTTTTAAGACTGGATTTGTAGTGCTGCAATAGTAATGTTTATGGTTGAAAGTTTTAAATGTATAATACATATTGCTTATTTTGATGTTGTAGATTGGCTGTTTTGTATATGAAATCTTATTTATTAAAATGGTTTGTTTCCAAACTTTGCTTCTGAATCAAATATTTACATGTACTACTTTTTGGTCTCAAAAGACGAGGATGCATGAACTTGGCGACGAGGAGAAAATCTGTAATAAAAGAGTTCAATGAATTCTTTGTACAATACTATGAGTATCCATTACTATCATTTATAAGCCTCTGTATTTTCATTCATGATCATAAATATCTTTAGTTAGTTTATACTACTGTCATATATACCTGTTAGTATCTTGAATAAACCACTTAGACTTATATATGTAGTTGACTAACTTTAATTAGCTACCGCTGCTATTTTAAGTATCCATTACCATAGCTGCCAACCCTCCCAAATTTTTCTGGGAATTTCTACCACCCAGAAATTATTCCCAATATCCTGAATCACGTGGAAAAATCTAGAATTTCAAAATGTTACTGAAAAATGTGGATTTTAGGGGAGGGGGTATTGCAGAATAAAACCCAAACAACGTTATGTGTATGTTGGCAGCTATATACAAGCAGAATGCATTTCCTTTTTAAACCTTTCGTCTGTCAATTGGCACCTATGCTTTACTTCCTTAACTAGATTCTAATACTGTCATATGCATTGGTTTTACCATCTGTACACAGCCGTTGCTGCCAGTGTGAATCAGATTCCACTGTCTCAGATAACTCATGTTGTCTTTCCCCCTCTTTCTGACCCAGTGTTCACAAGTACGCCAAGAAACGTGTGGATCATAGTCCCTGCTTTGAAGAGATTCCATTCTTCAAAGGAAAAAACAAAATACACAGTCAAAGAATGAAAAATCTCCAAACCGTTTTGTCTTGAAACTTGTCATGGATTGATTGAAAATGTGTGGCAGGTTGAAGGGTTCGCTGTCCACGTAAGAATCATGGAAGAAAAAGGAATGTGTTTGGATTTGGCCGTTTGATTTGACCATGTAGAACATTGACAAGGGGGGGGCTGAGCAGCTGAGGCTTTTGCAGTGCATTTAACGACATGAATATGTTCATGTACATGTATATTTGAGAGCATTTTATGTGTCATTTTACACTGTGTTGTTTGAACTGTAGAGTTGCAGTTTCGAATGTACTTTATGATTAATTTCAAAACCACCGATAACCCGTCCATTCCATGTTTTTTTTTTGACTGCGACATTCCAGTAACTCTGTTTGGCTGTTTATTTTATTTTTTTTTTTTTGAATTTCAGCAGCAGTCTACAGTTTCGAATAAAATTTGAATTTTGATGCGTTGGGTGAGAGTGCAGGAAAGTTGATTTTTCCTCCTTATTCATTATTTTGGTTTGTAATTTTTTCTCTCTTTTTCTTTTTTCTTTTTGTATTTGTGATCCGTCTTCTCTCAGCTCTGGTCTTCTCTCTGTTTTGATTTTTTTGATACTATTGCAAAGTGGGCACTGTCTATGGGATTATTTCTTGGTGATGCACACTTGCAAAACAGTCATTGCTGTTGAGCATATTTTGCCACTTTAAAAGAAAATAAGATATTCACTCAGTAAGGAGCAATATTGTCACTGGTATCAACAAGAAGAACAAACCTTCAGCTGGCTGTTTTGAATCATTTTCATCGAACATACGGGTACAATTTTCTGCTAGACATGTCTGAAGAGAAAAAGAAGTGCACATTCTTTTTTATTATATCATTTTCATAGAACATACGGGTACAGTTTTTCTGCTAGACATGTCTGAAGAGAAAAAAAAGTGCACATTCTTTTTATTATTCTTTTACAACTTATATTGTGAAAACAGGGAAAAACAGCATTCCTGTCTCACCTAAAATCCAGTGAGGATCAGTCAAGTTATACTATATTCTCTCACAGATAGTCAAGAAGCAGGAAGGCCTTGAACTGGCTCAGACAGCATCTCAGCCGGTGCCAGAACGAACTGCTCCATATTTTTTTCTTGCATGGAGCATATTTGACTTCAACGGTGGACGTCAGCAAATGTGAGAGACAACATGAGAGAGATCAGCAGACTAATGAAGGCAGTTTGTTTGTTGGTGTGGGCTGCCGTATAGGGTGGTGGTCATAAAGACGTTATGGCATTGCAGTGGAATGCTTTGGACGCCCGTCAATGCTTTAATGAGGTCATCGCACCTCATTGTTAACCCTCCAAGCAAAGCAATGTCACACACTGAACCAATACTCGGATTTGAATGCGACAGAAAAAGAAATGGCCTATGTAGACTGCTGACGATGGGGATCGTGGAGAAGCTAGGATACGGCTGTGGACTTCGAGCCAGAATGAGCGGCCTGGGGGTAATGCCACGTAGGCGGTACAGAAGAGCAGAGATGGTACACGAGCTGTGTAGAGCTCGGGCTGTGGATCCCCAAGCCCTGACACGCCCATGACAACGAGCTCGGGGCTGGGTAGAGAGTGATCTTACAACCTCAGCCCAACAGGCTGATGGTTTCTACGCCCGACGCCAATCCAGGCCTGTGTTCAGGCCTGTGGAGATCACAGAAGTCATTGAAAATTTCAAAAGCCTTTAAGTTGCGCTTACCTTCAAACTAGTGCTTCGGTGATTACCCGTTTTGTGTTAATGTTTTTACCCGTTACTCACTGGACCAGAACTTTGATGACCGTTTTTGTGATGATGATGTTTGACCCTTTATTCTTGGGATTTAAATTATCCAGTTAATGAAATTCAAAAGTGCTCGATTCCCTTACATATTACAGATAATAGGCCGAAAATGATATCGCGAATCGCAGAATTCGTCGATTTTTCATTAACATTTTGATCAAGGCTTCTAATCGTGTTGCTGGACTTTTGGGGGAGTCTATTTTTGGCGCTTCGTTATGAGAAACTGTAGCGGCATCCCTTTTTCTGCCCCGAGGTTTTTGCCTGGTGCGGGAAATTTCGTCCATACACGTGAGTGGGAAACATACGAAGGGTATCTGTGTTCCCTAGCTGCAGAGGTCAGAGAGTACCATCTAATGGCGTCCAAAGAGGGACTATAACTCGGAACAACACTCCCCAAACTCTGAGGTTATCGTCCCTGGACAAAAGAGAGGAAAGTATAGGAGGATGACAACAAAAACAACAGCAACAACAACAACAACAGCAACAACAAAAAAACGTGCTTGACAAGACCTGAAGACGCGCCTGCTAGGAGTAGCCGGTTTGCTTGCCGTTCGGTCGGTTCGGTAGTTCATTCGTCGTTGTCTTGTTGATGAGATCAAGCTGGACCTACACTTTGGTCTGGATCTATGCGGATTCGTGAAAATGGGGCACATTCCTTCTTTGCCCCAAATTTCTTTAACCTTTAACGTGATCTTGCTGACCTGCCAACCAACCGGTACAGGTGAAAACACCTGTGTAGGAGGTGATGTATCATGCGACATCACAGAGGCCTGAATCACAAAGGGCCGGTGGAACACATCATAAACGTTAATCCGCTTAAAGGAAAAAAAAAAAAGAAAAAAAAAAAAAAAAAAAAAAAGGAAAAAAAAAAAAAAGTTAAAAAAAAAAAAAAAAAAAAAAAAAAACCCAGGAAAAATTATCCATGAAAGTTATCTAATTATCTAATTGGGTTTTTCAATAAGCTTACCTGCTCACAACTCAACGAGATAGCCTCCCTTTGAGAGACAACTGCTTGCTGTCAGATCTTAAAGTCGGATTGGGTAAACAGTAAATGCGTCAACCTGGGTGTTTATTTGGCATTTAGACAAGTTTGTTGTTGTTGTTTATTTAAAAAAAAAATTATCATTATCATTTATTTTTTTTTTATGTTATTTTTTTTTGTGTGCGTGTTTTTAACGTCAATTCATTTTGATCACAGACAGAAAGAATTCGCAGGAGGAAAACAAAAAATTATGTTTGGAGGTAATTGAACGGCAGTGTTTCTTGCATAGGATGGCTCTGGTCTGTTACACCGGACCCGGGGGGGGGAGGGTTTTTTTTTTTTTTTTTTTGGGGGGGGGGGGGGGGGGGGGGGGGGGGGGGGGGGGGGGGGGGGGGGGGGGGGGGGGGGGGGGGGGGGGGGGGGGGGGGGGGGGGGGGGGGGGGGGGGGGGGGTTGCTGTGGGGGATGAGGGGGATTCATTGGTTGCTGTCCTTATTCCCCCACCCACCCCTCCATTTTTAGCTTGTGTGTCGGATTTCTGGCTTTCAGGGTAGGGCTTCAATGTCATTTGTATACCTCAAAACGCTTCAGCTTCTGAGACGTTGTCTCCAGACCGCCAAAAAGACTCTTCTTTGGGACACTGCGGACGATCCTTGCCAAGGTGGAACCGATTCTGGATCCGTCACTTAGCTTGGATCGGCATAAACATTTTATAGCCTTGATCTCAGGCCACATTCCAAGTTGCCTCCAAGTTCCGTTCAGTTCGGTTTAGTAGTGTTGGCATTAATCATGCAGAACAGACTTTGGACTCGCCGTTGAAATTCCAAGCGCATCATGGATCCACACCGGAATTTAGTGGGTTGGACCACGGACCAACGTCCATCTTCATTTTTTTTTTTTTTCGTTCAGATCAGTTACGTAACTCGGTTTCTGCATAACTTTACTGAACAGATCCTGGACTCGCCACTGGGTCCGAATGCAGATCACGAATTCACACTGACATTTTCATAGACTGGATTTTGGACCAACTTCCAATTTTCATTTATGTTTTAAGGCAAATGAAACAAACTGCAGCGTTACCGAAACACGACGAAAAAGCAGAAAGAGCACACAAAACAAAGTGTGAAGTAACGCACTTTAATGCACGACACAAACAAGACAAGAAAATTTCGGCAATAAGCCTTCCTCAGCGACAAAACAATGAAAACAGTACAGACATTAACATGCGCAATACTTCCCTTGTGAATCATTCACCACTTTGGCTTCACAAGGGAAGTATTGCGCATGTTAATGTCTGTACTGTTTTCATTGTTTTGTCGCTGAGGAAGGCTTATTGCCGAAAATTTCTTGTCTTGTTTTTGTGTCGTGCATTAAAGTGCGTTACTTCACACTTTGTTTTGTGTGCTCTTCTGCTTTTCGTCATTTATGTTTTGTTCAAAATCGGTTCGGCAGTTTTTGCACTGAACAGATTCTAGATCCGGCACTGGATCCGAAAGCGTATCATGGATCCACGTCAATTTTTTTTTTTAAATTTTATTCTTTTTTTTTTTATGTTGTCCCAACTTCTTCGCCACCTCAGAGGCAGTGCACACCCACGCCGCTCATTCCGACACCCCGTCCACAGCCACGTCAAAATTTAGTGGGTTGGATTTTGGACCAACCTCCTCTGTCTTTTCTATCGTGTTTTTGATCAAATCTGTGCAGCATTTTTTGCACAGTATTTCTGAAGAGATCCTGAATCGGCCTTTGGACCCAGATTCACATTAACCTTCAGCGGATCCGTCCCTGACCATATATGATTTTTCTAGAAGGTTTTGTTTATTTGTTTGTTTGTTTTTTTCAGTTCAGTAGTTTTTCCGCTCCGAACAAACACGCTTCAAACTGATGGGTTTGTGTCTTTGAACCATTCTTCATCGTTTCACCAAGTTTTGTTGAAACTGGTTCCGTAGTTTTTGCACAGTTTTGCTGACAGATGAAAAGACAAACCGACAGACGTGGATAACATCATAACCTCCATAATAGGTGTAAAAGAAAAGGAAAAAAAAGTATAATTACCCGGAACATTCTACTCTCTTTTCTCGGAACAATCAGTTTCCCCAGACAAGGTTCATCCCCCTCCCCCCCCCCCCCCCCCCCCCCCCCTCCCCCCCCCCCCCCCTCTCCCTCGACCCACCTGTATTCCTCAGGATGTCGTACATATGATAAAGGACAGGGTGCAACTGGGTTTTACACTCGCACACTCAGTCACGCACACACACACACACACACACACACACACACACACACACACACACACACACACACACACACACACACACACACACACATGCGCGTGTTCATCTACATCCACATGATGAAGAACGACATTTTATCATCTGGCTTTCGGAACTCCACACACACACTTTCAAACCGATGTGGTAAAGTACACCTTTAATGTCGTACTTTTTTTTTGTTGTTGTTTTTTGTTGTTTTTAATACGTTC
>JADBJO010001246.1:88992-91492 GCA_016801955.1 Conus betulinus | reverse complement strand
CACCATTCGCCGTTCTCTTTATCGCACTGGATTGCTCAGAGTTCATCTCGGTGTTAATCAGTATTGGTAAATCACAGCACGTATACAGTTTAGAACCACCAGAGTTAACTGGAGTGGACACAGTGAATGGTGACCCTGGACTTGAAAGATTCCCGGCACTCACTGATCTTTTCCTGTCTTCTTTGAAAGATTCCGGACGCTCACTGGGTCGTTAAATTTTTCCCGTCTCCTTTAAGTATTCTCCTGTCTTCTTTCAAAGATTCTAGGCACTCACTGGTCTTTGAATATTTGCCTATTCCGGCCACTCACTGGTCTTTGAATATTTGCCTATCTCCTTTCAAAGATTCCGGACACTCATTGGTCTTTAAATATTTTCCTGTATTCTTTCAAAGATTCCGGGCACTCACTGGTCTTTAAATATTTACCTGTCCGCTTTCAAAGATTCCGGGCACAACTGGTTTTAAAATATTTTAAAAATCTTTTTTCAAAGACTGCATGGAATCACTGGTCTTTAAAATTTCCCCTGTCTTCTTTAAAAGATTCCGAGCACTTACTACTTTCTTGAAGTTAATTTTCCTGTCTTCTGTTCAGTAGAAGAGAAAAATTTTGCATGAATTTAGAGAGTAAAGGTTTAAATGGGTTAGTGGATCGCCAGATAAAACTAAAACGAACACATGACAACACAGAAACAACGCGTTTCGGTCCTGAAGGCTTCTACAGCCCCGTAACCAAGACAAAGATGAAAAGATTTGCAGGTGAATAGGAAAGGACTGAATTGACTTTCGAAATCATTCACAGTGAACTACAAATACTAAAGAATCCATATCTCATAACTCGTTTAGCAATAAGGTAGGGGAAGAAGGCAATTTTCAAAGGTTAGGTTATCTGGAAAAGGGATCCCTAAACTCCAGAACTATCCAGTAAATGAGCTCTCAAGTTTTGAAAAAGATCCTCACCTGATGCTATTCGATAGTACCTCCATCCTGGGGCAGTGATGGTCTGATTGGACCACAGCGACACGTACACCCTTCGCTCAAGCGCGCAAAAGCCGGCGTCTTCGTTGTAGAAGAAAGAGTTGCACCACAGCTTGCTCTCGCACCATCTCCCACAATACAGCACGTTGTGCGCTGCGGACCACTGCGTCACCTCCACCGGAAGTAGATCGTCAAAGGTCTTGTCGAGTTGGAAAATTTCGCTCCGTAATCTGAACAGAAAGTTGTGCTTTTATGCTATTGTTGTTTCTGACGATTCTATGGGGGATGAGGGCGAAGAAAAAAAAACAAAACAAGCCAACAACAACAACTCCCCCCAAAAAACAAACAAACAAACAAAACAAAACAAAACAAAACGAAAAAAACAACAAACAAACAAACACAACAAAACAAAAAAACCCAAAGCCCCAAACCAAACAAACAAAAAACAAACAAACAAAAAACCCCGCAACAAACTAACAAACAGAAACAAAACAAAAAGAAAAAAAGAAAAACCAAAACAACAAAACAAACAAACGAAAGGACAAAAATCGACCAGTCCATCGTTATATGTGAATATATTGTATTTCCCCATTTAATCCATCTCCTTCTCGCCACTTTTGCGTGCTGTTTTTGTTTAAGAAAACGATTGTAGCGATGGTTTCATATCATTATACTGGAGTGAAGACGTCGGTGGCTGTGTGTCAAATATGGCGACGACGTAGCATCTGAGGTCACAAACGAATGGGGTTGACCTTACAACATTATCTAACGACTGCTGCACATCTACAAATAGGTCTAACTGTGTCCCTGAAGCAGAGGCATTGCACTAACTGTATCGTTCGTTCCAGACGAATGAGACTGACCGAGCCAACGGACGTTTTGAAAGTTACAGTAAGTTTTAAAGTATGATGACTAAAGGCAAAAAAAGTTGTGAACATAAAAATAAAAGTTGAAGGGAACACCGACCTGCCAAATACACGTCACCAAGACTAAAGCAACAAGCTTCGACCGGCTGGTCGTCTTCAGGCACGATAACAACCAAACAGGCAAAGAAAAGAAGTGGTGAATAATGGGAGAAAAAATTAAGCAGGCAAAGTACACGGCCTTTAAGAAAACGACTTGACAGAGATTTCAAAAAGGAGGGGGTTAGATGGAGAGAGGATGAAACGAAAAATATGACATATTGAGTCCTTTACTAACAACAATGGGACATTTGAGTTCCGTAATTTGTAGAATCGACTTGCAGCTGCTTAAGTTCTTCTTTTGTGTATAGTGTTTTACGTTGCTGTTGCACTTTCTTTCTGATGTTTAATTTCTTCTGTCCCGATTTTTTTTTTTTTTGTTGTGGTTTTACTTGATTTTCCCATTCGGGAATGTTGAAATTATATGTATAGAAACTTGTGAAATAAGATAGATAAGAACGAGCAAATGCATCGGTCAAATGGTTTTTTACATTTTAGTGTAGCCTACCCACAATCTTCGAAATGCAACACATAGTTCAAGCAAAGCTATTTTGGGGGAGAAAA
>JADBJO010001246.1:58992-66492 GCA_016801955.1 Conus betulinus | reverse complement strand
CTGGTTCTATCCGGCCGGACAAAAATGGGTGGACGCGTTGCGGGGGGGGGGGGGGGGGGGGGGGGGGAAGGGGGGGGGGGGGGGGGAAGGGGGGGGGGGGGGGGGGGGGGGAGCCCGTCAGTTTAACCCAGATCAGTGTGGAACGACGTGTTATTGTCTTGACGGGTGACACGCAGTCAGAACAGGATATTAAGTAAGACACTGTCTTCTTAAAGAAATGTGTAGCGACAGTATCTTCCAAGGGGTAACATTGGAAATATACTGAATCTTAGAACTGGTGACAACGAGTGCTGTCGACGTGTTTGATTTCGGATATTCAAGGCTGAAAATGGAATAATACGAAGATGAAAGCCATGTAAACGTGATTTTTGTAGGGTAGGGCGTTCACAGCTTTGTCTACTTTTTGTATGAAAAAGATGCAATAGACTCACATAACCGTTGGACATATATTTCTTTTTAATTGTTTGATAAGACAATGTAGTTTGACGTGTTTTTGTAGAAATATGGGGACACATCGTGACCCGATATGGCTTTCAAACTTCAGCTTGAGCTTTGTCAACTTATATGACATTTAAGACAAACGACTCCAACGTTGTCTACGGAGAAGTTGGAAAGCTACCTGTTCATGTCTCATTGAAAACAAGAATGCTTTGCCTCTGGTTTAAGCACTGTAGTAAAGAAAACGAAAAGAAACTGTCATGTTATTATAGAATTCGTGTGTGTACGACGAGTACCATTTTACATAATATACAGTGCATGAAAAAAAGACACTTGAAGAAATTCGAGTGAATTTTTTTAATTTTTGTTTTCGTTTTTTTTTTTTTGCTTTGTCGGGACAATCTTGATTGCGATCTGCTGAGGTTTAAGGAAAATGTTAAATGATATCTTAGCAATAAATTCAAAGGCACTTAGTATTTTGAGACTAATAGGGATTGATTACCGAGGTTTTGTGAGAGATTTCGGATCCGAAACATGTTTGAACGCGCTTCCGAACCCTTGTGCTTTTCATTCGGTTTGCACACGTTCAGAACCACGAGTGAGTATCCTAAACACTAGTGTTCTTAGAGTTCAGGGAATTCCAAAGAACGAAAGAGTTTGCGAAAAATGTAGTGCCGACAAACTGGTGTCGAATTTCGTTACGTCTTCAGTTGCGCCTTCTGCAGGACATGTAAATATAAAGTTTGGCACCACATCGGCGGAAAAAACCCAAATTGCATTAAATTGTATTACTTCAACAGTCAGACAAACAAACAAAGCAACAAACTAAAGAACAACAACCCCTAAAGTCCTGGCCAGAAAATAGTTCGCTTAAAATGATTAGGAGACAATCTGAAGAAACAGTTTTGATTTCTTGATTGAGTACGAAATACGTGTGCGTATGTATCTATAGGTGTATGCTTATGTTTTATATGCGTTGATAATGGAATTAATGCACTTATGTTGATTGTGGATTATGGAATTTGTTACGACGTACCGTATTTTGTATACATGGTTATGTACGTTATTCATTTTCCTAATACCGAAGGGGGTCCAGGGCTGAAAATCTGAATCTGTTAGGACGCAGCATTGATAGAACAAGATGTTGTGACTTTCGCCAGGGTCGTTGTCTGTCACGGAGTCTGTTTTTTTGTTCTTGGGTTGGCATGTCTGTCATCGAGATCTCACTCAGACACACACAGACAGACAGACACAGACACACATACGGATCTATATATCAAAAGCAAGATCCAGGATGGTTTATGCCATTTAACAAAGTGTATAACAAAGTTCACGGCACGAAAACTGTTAGATCGATTTTTGAAGAATGGTGGTTAGCGGAACTGTAGCCCAGTTTCTTGCCCTTTAAATAATGGTGTGTATCCAGAATCTGTTTGCATTGCTGATAAGATAATTTCAAATTTTCGCTGAAAATTGAAAGGACTGTTACTTTTGGGGACTGAAAACTGTCTACCAAATAAAACATTTTTTTAATGAAAAAGTTTTTGTGCAGGTCCTACTTTAAACACACACACACACACACACACACACACACACACACACACACACACAAATGGAAGTAACTCCTCCAGCCAGTACCAACACTTACGGAAAGCGGAGCCCCCTCCCTCTCCCCCTTCCGCTGCCTCCAAGCCTACCTGAACTGAATCAGGTTCTCCTTCACTTCTGGGTCGATGTAAGAGGATTGCTCAAGCCGTAAAAATCCGAAAACCCATTTGTGGTTCCAACTCACGACCGCCGGCTCCGCAAGCAAACGTGTAACCATTTGATATGAGCCCCTCGGTTCTTGTTTGGACATGGCATTGTTGGGACGTGTTGTGTTTGGGAGATTACTATTGTTAGGGCGTGTTTTTTTGTCACAGGTAGAAATAGTCTGAAGACAAATCATTGTTAGAGGACGTTGTTATCTCCCCTGGGGGAGTGATGCTTTCATCCGCGTTTGTTGGTCTGACTGTCTGTCTGTCTGTCGGAGCGATTACGTATAAAAAGCAAAACCGATCATGTTGAAGCTTGGTGGAAAGTTCGAGCGGGGCTCTAACGTTAACCCGTCGGATTTTGGTGCAGATCCGTACTACGGATCCGGGCTTGCCGATCCAGATCGAAGAATGGATCCAGTGCCCCATCAGCGAGAGTGCAAAAGGAAAAAAAGAGAAACTGGATCTATGTGTAAAGAAACTCGGTGGAGGGATCCAGTGTAACCCCAAGAACGAAACGTGTAACGCACGCTTTTTTAAGTTTGTTTTTTTTCATAGTTTTTTCGGTAAGTTTTTTACCTTTGATTTGCGGTATACAGAAGTGTTTGTGTTTTACGGTACGTACCTCCTCATTTCGTGATAATCCTGTTTGAAAATATTTGATCGATGGCTGGTACTGCTAGTTCAACGTCTTCAATGGCTTCGTCAAGTTCAAGTCCATCATCATCATCATCATCTCAAATCATCAATAGAATTCTAAAACAGTTTGCTGACAGCGATGTGAGAGATGAACTGGAGGCAACTGTTTTAAGTGCCCTTAACTTGCAAAATAAAAAAATATCCAGTAAGTGGAAAAGGGGAAACAGAAGGCAACTAAGGGTAATGACGCAATTGAAAACGTTGACGTCATTGCTCTTCGTGTCACGGAAGTTCTTTTGCCTGTTCTCTCTGTTCAGATAGAAAAAGTATTCCAGAAATGTTTACAAACATGTGTGGCAACTGTAGTGGCTGCTGTTCAGGAGGAAAAGGAACAAGCTCAGGCAAAAGCAGATCGTACGAACCTACTGCTGAAATACGATCTGGACAGACTTGAGCAGTACCAGAGGAGGGAAAACTATTAAGATCACCGGCCTGGAAGAAGAAAAAGGAGAAGACACTGAAAAAGAGGTGATGAAGCTTTTTGATCTGCTGGAATGTGGGGTGAAGGCGGAGGACATATCAGTTGTTCACCGGAATGGGAAGCCAGGTGATGCGGGTTCTAACAAGAAACCACGTCCGGTGTTGGTAAAGTTCACTTCAAGGAAATCAAAAGCGGTGATGAAAAAGCGGCAGCTCCTTAAGGATTCTGAGAGTACAGAAGAGTCTTCATAAATGATGATCTCATCTCACTCCTCTTCGAGCACGACTTCTTCACTTGGCCAAGAACCACGACAGCGTCCAGCGTGTGTCCACCTCTCTCACGACGGAAAGGTCATCTGTCACTTGAAGAAGAAGGCTGGCCAGACTGCGGGTGACGTAATCTACCTCGACAGCCCAGACGACCTCTTCCGGATTGGATTGGACCAGATTAACTACCGTCAGCTGGGGTTGTCGAAACTACGTGTCCTCGACATAGGATGAACCTGGAGGACCTCGGGCTCACCAACATTCCACTATTCATTGTTCATTACCTTATTCTGTTGAAAAAACAGCATGTTCTATTTTTCATTCTGACAGTTCAGATGTTTCGTCCGCGCCAGTTCTGATCGTTTACAGTCAGACGTGCACGTGATTTCTTCCGTATCTGCACCTTTTAATCTGTCTTTTTTATCATTGAATGTCTGTGGTTTAAAGTCGGATACAGGATCAAGACTTCGTTAGTTACATAACGCAATTTGATGTTGTGACGTTCACTGAAACCAAAACAGACGTTCAAGACACAGAGTTTATATCGGCTATATTTTCTGATTTGGGTTATTCCGTCGCTTTACTAAGTAGAAAATACCTTCACATCAACGATCTGGGTGGTATAGCAGTAGCTTATAGATCCAATTATTCAAAAGATATCCAGTTTTTAGAAACAAAATGTGAAAGAGACTGTGTCATGTGGATTAAAATTAAGAAAAATCTTACAGGTTATGATAAAGATGTTCTGGTTGGAGCCGTATATATTCCTCCCGAAGGTAGTGTATATGGTGGTGTTGATTGCTTTGATGATCTCCAGACTAGTCTTATGCGGCATAATTCTGAAGATTATTATGTGCTATTGATGGGTGATTTCAATGCATATACAAAAAAAAATACCTGATTTTCTTGATTTAGACCGACACGATGACGATGAAGATAATATGTTTTTTAATGAATTACCCTTCTGCATGGAACATTATGACATTCCTTATGAAAGACATTCCCAAGATTTTCGGAGACCAAACAACTATGGTTATAGATTACTGGATTTATGCAAATCTCATAAGCTGCTAATATTCAATGGCAGAGTTGGCAGAGATGCAGAATTAGGAAAATATACAAGTAGTGGATGCACTGTTATTGATTATATCATAGGTTCACCTCACTTGTATCCTCATGTCACAGATTTTGATGTTGATCCTTTTGATGCCATGTTATCAGATGTTCACTGTCCTCTAGTTATGTGTTTTTAAAAGGTATTCAAGTCAGGCATGATGACTCACAGAAAAAAAACTGTAAGATGCAGTCTTCAACAATCAGTTGAATATTCAAATGTTAAGCCTGATGCTGGTCAAATCAAAATTAAAAGATGGGATGCTACTAAAGCAGAGTATTTCCGAGAAAGTTTGTGTGTTAAAGATGTTGAAGATTTAAACAATTTACTTGACAATGATAATGAATCAGTAGCCAATATAAATGAGTTGTTAACACACATTCTTATGAAAGCCGCCAAGGATACCCTTGGTGAAGTTCAGAAAGGAAATAGAAGACAGTCGTCAAAACATAATCAAAATAAACCTTTGGTTTAATATTGTGTGCAAGAATAGGAGGGCCGCTTATTTTAGAGCTAAAAATAAAATTAAACAGAATGACTCCATTGGTAATCGTGTAAATTTGTTGATTAAAAGTAAAGATTATAAGAAGGTATTAAGAAAATCAGAAAGAATTCACAACAAAGAATGGCACAAAGAGATTAGGTGTTTAAGGACAAAGCGACCAAAAGAGTACTGGGCAAAAAATAAAAAAGGAAACCAAATGTGTCGTGTCCTATTGGTTTGAATGAACTTTATGACCACTTTAAAAATATGAATCTTCACGTTGATGATGATGGGGTGGAAGATGATGTTGAATGTGATATAAATTTTGATCTCGAGTTTTTGAATAGACCAATCGAGGATGTAGATGTAGAATCAGCAGTGCAGAAATTGAAAAATGGGAAAGCTCCCAGGTGATGACAGGATTATAAACGAATATATTAAGAACAGCGTGCCCTTAATGACAACAATTTATCGTAAACTTTTCAATAAAAGTTCTTAGCTCAGGTGTGATTCCTGAAGAATGGGTAGTGGGACTTGTTCTACCAATCTACAAAGGGAGAGGCAATAAAGACGACTGTGACAATTATCGTGGAATAACACTGCTTAGCTGCGTAGGTAAATTGTTTACAACGATTTTGAATAATCGATTAACTGATTTTCTTGAAAGTAATAAGCTGCTTTCTGAAAGTCAGGCTGGTTTTCGTCGTGGTCATTCCACATTGGATCATTTATTTGTTTTGAAAGCCCTTGTAGATATTTGCGCTGCTAAAAAAAAAAGCAATTGTTTTGTGCTTTTGTTGACTTTAGGAGGCTTTTGATTCTGTGTGGAGATTAGGACTATGGCAAAAAACTTGTAAAGCAAGGAGTGAATGGTAAGATTCTCCAGGTGATTATAAACATGTATCATCAAATCAAATCGTGTGTTTTCATAAGCGGTAACAAATCTGATTATTTTAGTAGTTATAGAGGTGTGCGGCAAGGAGAAAAATTTGTCTCCGGTTCTTTTTTTTTTGTTTTTGAATGACCTCGAACAATATTTTTCTGATCACAATTGTACTTCGTTAAACATTGATTTAGATCTTCCTGATGCAGACTTAAGCAGTTATCTTTGTTTATTTTTGCTTTTGTATGCTGATGACACTGTTTTGCTTGCTACCTCATGTAATGCTTTGCAAAAAGCTCTTACTGCGTTTAAAGAGTATTGTACTGGATGGAAACTAACTGTTAATGTACAGAAAACTAAAGTTGTGATATTCAATGGACGTAAGAATAATAAACACGTGTTTAAATTTGGTAACAAAGTCATTGAAATAGTAGAGTAGTAGTTTCAAATATTTGGAATCTGTTTTAGTAGATCTGGTAAATTTCATAAATGTAAAAAACATAGGCATGATCAAGCACACAAAGTGCAATGTTTTCATTACTCCAAGTCGCTCGAAATCAAAAATTACCCGTGAATATTGTTTTAGATCTATTTGAAAAGATGGTTGTACCCTGTGCTATTATATGGCTGTGAAAATGGGGTTATGAAGATATCAAAATCATAGAAAGCTTGCAGCTTAAGTTCTTAAAGCATTTACTCCACCTTAATCGCAGTACCATGACAGAGTTATTATATGGGGAACTTGGGATTTATCCGTTGTCTGTGCAAATTAAAACCCGAATGATCCGATTCTGGATCTCACTAGCAACTCAAACGGGATAAATATTCGAGTAAAATATATTGTGTTTTATATGACTTGTATAAAAATGGTATTTATATGTCTGGGTGGATAAAGTGTATACAAAGCATTTTTGTAGAAACAGGCTATGATTGTATTTGGGAAACACAGCAGTTTTCTAACGAAAGATCGTATGTAGAAACATTTCTTTATCTTTGAAAGATAACTATGTACGTTCGTGGAATAGGGTATTATATTCAAGTAATAAATGCCTATTCTATATAAAATTATAAAACAGATTTCAAACGTGAAAATTACATTGAACAATTACCTCTATATATATTTCCCTTAATTAAATTCCGATGTAGTAATCACAAACTCATGATTGAAGTAGGAAGAAGACTTGGTCTTGCCCGCGAGGAACGCTTTTGTAAAGATTGTAAACAAGATGTTGGAGACGAATTTCATTTCATTATGGAATGCCCAAAGTATGAAGAGTTACGAGTACGTTTTATTCCCAGAAAGTATACGAGTGTGAAATCTGTTTACCTGTGCAGACTATTCTCGGCTGGCAAGAATGTTCTTTTAAAGCTGAGTAAATATTTAAAATTCAGCAAAATGGTGTAAGTTTATGATGACCAGCCTGCTCTGTGTTTTAGTGAT
>JADBJO010001246.1:37500-48431 GCA_016801955.1 Conus betulinus | reverse complement strand
GAAAGGCATGGAAATGGATGGAGAGAAGAAGAAAGAGAATGCAAACGATAACAAACCAGATTTCATAGCAGGCACAGAAAGCGTAAGACAGCAGGTGGCACTGATGTGAAGCAGATACTCGGCAAGTCTGCACTGTGTTGATCATTATTTCTTGGCGCTGTGCCCCCCCCCGGACCCCTCCTTTCTTATCCGCAAGCGGCTCTGGAATATCGTGACCACTTCTGTTCTATGCACTAATTAGGGAGAGACCCCGAGGTGAAAAATAATTCATCCCAGAGATCTATTTCTGTCAGACGCTTTGGTCTCAGTTCTCACGTTTTGAAAATGTGCATCAGCAGAATGACGTAATATTTTGACGTAATGCGCGCGCAACACTTTCACGGGTGTTTATATCCGTATAGTGGCCTGTCCTTATAAAATTATTTAAATAATCTCTTCTTAACAAACTGTAAATGGGTGCTTGTCAATGTTTGCATGTACTGTTACCTAACAAGCCGTGTACTTTATCATTATAGGAAGTAATGAATAAAAGTGATCATAATTATAAGAACATAATTTTATGTCGTTGTGACCAAGTGTCGTTGTGACCACGTGTCGTTGTGACCACGTGTCGTTGTGACCACGTGTCGTTGTGACCACATGTTGTGACCAAGTGTCGTTGTGACCACGTGTCGTTGTGACCACGTGTCGTGTGACCACATGTCGTTGTGACCAAGTGTCGTTTGTGACCACATGTTTTGTGACCACGTGTTGTTGTGACCACGTGTCGTTGTGACCACGTGTCGTTGTGACCACATGTCGTTGTGACCGTGTCGTTGTGACACATGTCGTTGTGACCGCATGTCATTGTGACCAATTGTCGTTGTGACCACATGTCGTTGTGACAACACGTCGTGTATGTGCATGTGACCAAGTGTCGTTGTGACCACGTGTCGTTGTGACCACGTGTCGTTGTGACCACATGTCGTTGTGACCAATGTCGTTGTGACCGCATGTCGTTGTGACAAGTGTCGTTGTGACCAATGTCGTTGTGACCCACGTGTCGTTGTGACAACATGTGTCGTTGTGACCAAGTGTCGTTGTGACCCACATGTCGTGACCACGTGTCGTTGTGACCACGTGTGTGACCACGTGTCGTTTGTGACCAAGTGTCGTTGTGACCACATGTCGTTGTGACCACATGTTGTGTGACCACATGTCGTTGTGACCAAGTGTCGTTGTGACCACATGCTGTGGACCACATGTCGTTGTGACCACATGTCGTTGTGACCACATGTCGTTGTGACCACATGTCGTGTGACCAAGTGTCGTTGTGACCACATGTTGTGGCCACATGCTGTGACCAAGTGTCGTTGTGACCACATGTTGTGACCACATGTCGTTGTGACCAAGTGTCGTTGTGACCACATGTTGTACCAAAGTGTCGTGTGACCACATGTTGTGACCAACATGTCGTTGTGACCAAGTGTCGTTGTGACCACATGTTTGTGGCCACATGTTGTGACCAAGTGTCGTTGTGACCACATGTTGTGACCAAGTGTCGTTGTGACCACGTGTTGTGACCACATGTCGTTGTGACCAAGTGTCGTTATGACCACATGTCGATGTGACCACGTGTCGTTGTGACCACATGTCGTTGGACCAAGTGTCGTTGTGACCAACAGTCGTTGTGACCAAGTGTCGTTGTGACCACATGTCGTTGTGACCATATGTTGTTGTGACCACATGTTGTGATTGACCAAGTGTCGTTGTGACCACATCTTGTTGTGACCGCATGTTTTTGTCGTTGTGACCACGTGTCGTTGTGACCACATGTCGTTGTGACCACGTGTCGTTGTGACCACGTGTCGTTGTGACCCGTGTTGTTATAGACCACGTGTTGATATGACCACGTGTCGTTGTGATCACATGTCGTTGTGTGATCACATGTCGTTGTGATCACGTGTCGTTGCGACCAAAGGTCGTTGTGACCAAATATTGTTGTGGATCAAGTGTCGTTGTGACCATGATTTTCAGTATTTTACCAAAGAATGGTAGACTGCCCATGTGACTACACGCCGATGTGACCAATATGTCGTTATGAGCCATGATGTCACAACGGACACGTGGTCACCTCAGCATGTGGTCACATCTGCATGTGGTCACATCGACATATGGTCACATAGGCATCGGCATGTGGTCACATCGGCATGTGTCACATCGGCATGTGGTCACATCGACATGTGGTCACATCGACATCGGCATGTGGTCACCTCGGCATGTGGTCACCTCGGCATGTGGTCACATCGGCATCGGCATGTGGTCACATCGGTCACATCGGCATGTGGTCACATCGGCATGTGGTCACATCGGCATGTGGTCACATCGACCTCCTTGACCTCGAGCACTGTTAATCTCTCTGCTATTGACGCAATGACCACACATACGCACGCTTGTCAAGCTGAAAAAGTCATCCTAGAGATCCATTTCTTTTGGACAGCGTTGTCACAATTTCTTCTTGGAAACCAGAAGGTCGCTTACGTAAGGAAAATATCCATCACTGGTGTGACCTGATATGGGAATATGAACAGTTATACACCCGTTACATGGTCTAGCTTCATTCTATAATCGTATTTCTCACTGTAGCATTTAATGATTTAACTTTGACAAATGTAACCTGTTTATCACAGTTTTTTGTTGTTTGTTGTTTTTGCATGGAGTATCGTTTAACAGACAGTTTCGTTCTCGTACAAAGATTTTAGTTGTAAATTATCGTATTTCATAAGAAAAATCTAGCTTTTGAAATATTGTTTAGATGCTGATAATGTTAAATTTCGATTGATGTAGTTAGGATTTGTTTTTCAACATCATCAAGAATAGAACGACAGGGAAAGGTGTTTACAATGCCGGTCATACTTCCAAGTTTGATTCAGCTCATGATGAAAAAAAATGCCAGCATTGAAGTTTAGCATGCGCATATACACACATGCATGAAGCACGCGTGTGCGCGACACAATACAATACAATACAATACAATACAATACAACACAAAACAAAACAAAATTATCCTTCGCCCCTTTTGGGGTATGGAGAAAGGGTGTGTTTAAAGCAATAACAGGAAAAGGAAAACAAAACAAGCCAAAAAACATAAATTGCCAGTCAATGCTGACATAGACCAACAATTTACAACACTTGAGATAATCTAATGTACTTTGACAATAGAAGCATTTGTTTTCGATTAGTACAAGACATCATTTGATAAAAAAAAAAACGTGGACAAAACGAGTAGAGACAGGTTTGGGGAAAAATGCTTTTTGAGAAATCTTTTTGGCAAATACGTGTTGTTTGGGGAAAAAGTAACTATGATGAAAGTAACATGACGAACATCCATGATAAAGTGAAAATCATCACCTATTGCAGACATGTCACATTTATTACATATCTTTTCATCTTTTGGAATAGCAAATCGACGATCTACTTCAATTTGCAATTTATGATTAGAACATCTAAATCTGATAAGAAGGTAAATACAAACATCTGGTAAGCTAGAAATATAATTCTCCTTAAAATCAGGTTGTAAAATTTGTAGAAAAAAACATTTACTGCTAGTTTCAATGTCATGTTGCCACGCTTGACGAAAAGAGGATTGCAAACTATTTTTCACACACACACACACACACACACACACACACACACACACA
The DNA here is from genome assembly GCA_016801955.1 of Conus betulinus. Lineage (NCBI taxonomy): Eukaryota > Metazoa > Mollusca > Gastropoda > Neogastropoda > Conidae > Conus > Conus betulinus. The sequence continues at coordinate 44,751 of JADBJO010001246.1, read as the reverse complement.
CACACACACACACACACACACACACACACACACACAATATCCCCCCCCCCCCCCCACCAAGTCACACATATGCATGTACTTACATACACAAATGCACATTCAGACAACTGAAACGATGTAATTACATACAACTGCTTGTTACACGTGCGTGTTTAATATCTACTTAAATAAGTCAACAACTTTCAATTCATATAATTATACACAATTAGAGTTACATATGATCAATGCATTTGATGGCACGATGATTACATTTTCTTCTACAACGATTCTTCTGACTCAAATGTCTGTCTACCATTCCCATTACTGTTAATAAACTAAATGATGTCATGTAGAACATGTCGTTAGTCTGTAACTGTGCATCTTTCAGATCATTACGATTTCTTTCATGATGATGTCGTCTTAAATTTTCTGTTCAATTTCAAAGAAAAAATTAACAAGCAAAGAAACAGTCAACTTTGTCAGCAGCCTCTCCGTAATGAACTGATACAAAGGCTTTCGTTTCTCCAGCAGCCGCCGTGGTGAAGTGGTTAGCGTCGCGGACTCCCGCTGGGAGGTCGTGGGTTTGATTTCCATCACAGTCATGTGGGACTTTTCTGCCCCGACCGGCTCCTACCCAGAGTTGAGTTTGCTGCGGACTCCGTTGGGAAGACTGGGACCACACAGTCGAGTTTCATCCACTAATGAATGGATGCGTTTCTGAGAGTGTTGCTCAAATGTCTTGACCAACACTGCAGGTGTCTGTATCTCTCGGGCCTGGTTGACGCCGGGGATATATAGTGAAAGGTAGCGCAGAGTACAGCCCTGTCATGCAGTCTCATACAGGAATGGAAATCCCTGGCATCATCTCTTCATCATCCTCATTCTTATCGATCAGCATTTTTTTTTTTTAAAAAGGCTTTCATTTCTTTCAAGTCCATCAAACATTGTAGATTGACCAGCCAGTTATTGTTGGTACATATTCTTGAGACATGATTCTGGATAAACATTTGATCCACAGTGGCACCATGGATGCGCACAAAGTGTAAATGGCTTCGTTGACCAAGTCCGCTTAAAACAGGTTCACTAGTCTTTTTGAGTTTGTAAACATGCTGACAGCCAACCATCCAACCAACCGACCAAAGGTGGTTGAAAACACACTGTCCTGTGTGAAGGTATTAAGGATAAGGATTATCATTTGTATCTTCTAATCAACGCGTTCATTTAGTAAAATCCCTCTGCATGTGACTCAAGACGGGGCTGTCTTAAAAAGCAGGGATTATCATTTTGTATCTTCTAATTAACGCGTTCATTTAGTAAAAAAAAAAAAAAAAAAAAAAAAAAAAAAAAAAAAAAAAATCCCCGCACATGTGACTCAAGACAGGCTATCTTAAAAAGCACAAGTCACATACATGCAGTGCTATCTTGTGTAACATACATCAGGGATGACCGTGATGAATTGGGAGACTTTTCCACCACGCAGGGCAACATGACTAGACCATGTGCACGTGCAGTGGCCGTGCCTTGAAGAGTTAACTGCTGAAACGGTTTCAGTTTCTCAAGACTTCCACGTCCTGCTCCTGTTGGCTGGTTCATCGCTGTGGTCTGTCTGTTGGAGGTTCTTCTGTCTGTCTGACTTCCCTGTGTCGGCTATACTTCCTTCACCTCTCTGTTAAGGACCTCCTGCCAGTAACACTTCGCAGTCAATGAGAGAACCGTTTTGTCAATAATGTTACATGACCTGTTTTCTGTCTCCTCCTCTGTGGCCCTGTCAGCATTGTTTTCAAGCCGCTCATTCTTGCTTTGTCATACCACAGCCACACCCATTTACATCCCCTCACGATCTCAACACCATCAGTTCATAGGGAGCGATCAATATCGGGTGGACACCTGGCTACCCTCAAGAGGAGACCCTGCTCTGCTGCCGTGTCAATAGTCAGTAGTCAGGAGACTATCGGCTTTAGCTTGCTTACAAATGTCATAAACGACCACAGTTCTGAAATAACTTGCGCGCGCGTGTACATGCGTACGTCCGTGTGACGCATGCGTGCGCTAGTATGTCTGTGTGTCTGCATGAGTGTGTGTGAAATGAGTATGTGCGCGCGCGCGCGTGCGCGCGCGTGTGTGTGTGTGTGTGTGTGTGTCTGTCTGTCTGTCTGTCCGTGTATGTGTGTACGTGCGTGCGTGTGTGTATGTGTGTGTGTGTCTGTGTGGAATGTGTGTGTGTGTGTGTGTGTGTGTGTGTGTGTGTGTGTGTGTGTGTGTGTTTGCAGGTGCGTCAGTGCGTGTGATGCATGCATGCGTACGTCAGTTTGTGTGTGTGTGTGTGTGTGTGTGTGTGTGTGTGTGTGTGTGTGTGTGTGTGTGTGTTTTGCAAGTGAGTACGTGCGTTAGTGCGTGTGATGCATGCATGCGTGCGTCAGTGTGTGTGTGTGTGTGTGTGTGTGTGTGTGTGTGAATGTGTGTGTGTGTGTGTGTGTGTGTGTGTGTGTGTGTGTGTGTGTGTGTTTGCAGGTGCGTACGTACGTCAGTGCGTGTAATGCACGCATGCGTGCGTCAGAGAGAGAGAGAGAGAGATATGTGTGTGTTTGTGTGTGTGTGTGTGTGTGTGTGTGTGTGTGTGTGTGTATGTGTGTGTTTGCAAGTGAGTACGTGCGTTAGTGCGTGTGATGCATGCATGCGTGCGTCAGTGTGTGTGTGTGTGTGTGTGTGTGTGTGTGTGTGTGTGTGTGTGTGTGTGTGGAATGTGTGTGTGTGTGTGTGTGTGTGTGTGTGTGTGTGTGTGTGTGTGTGTGTGTGTGTGTTTGCAGGTGCGTACGTACGTCAGTGCGTGTAATGCACGCATGCGTGCGTCAGACAGAGAGAGAGAGAATATGTGTGTTTGTGTGTGTGTGTGTGTGTGTGTGTGTGTGTGTGTGTGTGTGTGTTTGCAAGTGCGTACAGGCGTCAATGCGTGTAATGCATGCATGTGTGCGTTAGTGTGTGTGTGTGTGTGTGTGTGTGTGTGTGTGTGTGTGTGTGTGTGTGTGTGTGTGTGTATCTGTGTGTGTGAGTGTGTGTGTATGTTTATGTGTGTGTGAGTGTATATATCTCTGTGTGTGTGTGTGTGTGTGTGTGTGTGTGTGTGTGTGTGTGTGTGAATGTTTCTCTTCTGCTTCTGACAGCTATCGGAGGAGTGGGGGAGGGGCCATTGTTTTTTGTCTTTTTATACCCGTAACTCGTCACTGAGGAAGAAGAGGTATGTGTAGGAACTTCCTTTGTGTGACTCGTATTATTGTGCATCAATTCATCGTTCCTTCGCACGTTACTGTGTGGGTTGATTTGATGTTGCCTCGGCGTCCTCATGAAAAGACGGTGTCAATCCATCGCTCCTCAACCTGTCGGTCGACTTTCTGTTCTATCTGTCGGTCTGTGCCCCAATCATATGCCAACAGTGTTATACATTCTCTGTGGTGTTTGTGGGCTTATCTTTCTGGATTAAATCATGTTTAACTAGTTATAAAAATCACATTCTTTGACCAGCGTCACACCCGCAAATGCAGCCTTTTCGCACAGACCCTCTCTGTCCGGATTGATGGGCACAATTTTATTTCGAAAGCTTCTGGAATTTTGCAAAACCATTACGTCTGCGATAACTCAGTCCCAGTGGAGACAAAAGAGATATTGACATCTGACTGACTGAAACCAATTTATTGTCAGGTTAACTCATGATTGTACGGACATTTAAGAAAACATTATGAACAGAATATCAACGTTTTTCATTCAAGAAAACGAACATAATTAACACACAAAAACACGCGCGCGCGCACACACACGCACGCACACATGCGCACACACACAAACACACGCATATACATAAATACACACATGCACACATCTCAATACGAACACACCCATACCCTCACATACACACAAACTTACGCACTCACACACACAGACACACACACACACACACACACACACACACACACACACACACACACACACACACACACACACACACACACACACACACGTACACACACACACACAAACACACGCATATACATAAATACACACATGCACACATCTCAATACGAACACACCCATACCCTCACACACACACACACACACACACACACACACACACACACACACACACACGCGCGCGCGCGCGCGCGCGCATGCACGCACGCACGCACGCACGCATGCACGCAAACACTCGTACACACATGCACTCACTCTAACAAACACACGCATACACGCACACATGCGCGCGTGCGCGCGTGCACGCAACACACACACACACACACACACACACACACACACACACACACACACACGCGCGCGCGCGCGCGCGCGCACGCACGCACGCACGCACACACACACACACACACACACACACACACACACAACCGAAAAAAGAATCATTAAAGAAAAAAAAAAAACTAACAACAACAGTAACAGCAACAACAACAACAAAAACGACAAACAACAACAACCTCAACAACAGCAACATCAACGACAACAACAACAACAACACACAACAACAACGACAACGACATCAAAAATCTCTTTAAAGTCGAAGTACCTGATCAGCATGCATTGCTAACAGTACGAAAGAGTTGCCATAGCAACAAGTTGTTCTTCTCTTTGTCAGTTCCAGGTTGATTTACCGCATGATGGTTTGAATGCTTGCACAGTTTAAAAAAAAAAAAAAAAGAGGTGGGGATGAGGGTGGGAGTGCGGGGACAAGTTGCCATCACACACACACACACACACACACACACACACACACACACACACACACACACACATATATATATATATATATATATATATATATATATATATATATATATATATATTATATATATATATATATAATCCTTCATTTTAAACCTATTTTAAATTGTTATGTCGCTCCCTGCTTGGTTGAGCACTTTTAACACTCTGAGTGGCCTTTTAATTCTAATATTACTATATATATATATATATATATATATATATATATATATATATATATATATATATATATATATATATATACACCCCAAAAATAACACCCTGACAAATGACTTCCTCGACGAATGTAAAACATCACCAAATACCACGCAGAACACTTTTAAACAAGATATTTCTTTATCTTATATACCCTTTTTGTACTCCCAGTTCTTATAGAACAGGGGGTACTTTACAATGTGAACGAAGAAATGCTGTCTGTGTGTGCCTGTCTGTCTGTCCGTCCGTGGTCAAAATATGTTCCACCCGCTTCAGACAAAACTACCGGGCTGATCTTTCTGAAAATATGTAGGTATGTTCTTTATAGGTCATGGATGATGTCCGGTGTGTAATTTCACCGTTATGGCCTCTACTAAAGGCCATAACGGCCCATAACGGTTTTTCTTCTTTATGGAATATCTCGGAAAGTACTTGGCCGATCTCTCTGAAACTTTGTAGGCATGTTCATTATGCGTCACGGATCATGCTCAATCTTTTAGTTTACCATTATAGCCGTTACTAAAGGCTAAAACGGCCCATAACAGTTTTCTTCTCTATGGAAAATCTCAGAAAGTATTTGGCCGATCTTTCTGAACATTTGAAGGTATGTTCATTATGGGTCACAGATGATGACCCATGTTTTACCAGAATAGCCATTACTAACGGCCATAACGGCCCAAAACGGTTTTACTTCTTTATGGAATATCTCACGCGTACTCAAGATAAACTGGGAGTACGTTTATATATGCTTTGCATCTTGTTCATATTTACATTTGCTGTCACATACATACAAAAAGCTCTAACCAACCCCTCCACTGCCACCCAAGAGAGAGAGAGATATAGGGAGAGAGAGAGAGAAGCGAAGAAAAAAAAACTCAAAGTAGTTGACTTTAAATATTTATGCAAGAGAGAGAGAGAGAGAGAGAGAGAGAGAGAGAGAGAGAGAGAGAGAGGTGTTGATAGCTGAAGTGGAGACTTGGTAGGGGAGGGTAGACTCAAGGATATACGATTATTTTTCTTTCATGGAGTGAGGTGAGAGGAGATTTGAGAGTGGTAAGAGAGGTGGAGGGGGGACATAAATTATATCTTCGGTTGACTTGTTGCCATCAATAACAGAAAAAAAAAGGGGGGGGGAGAGAAAAGGAAAAGCAAGGGTGGGGAGGGTCGGGATCGGGAGGGGGTTGGGGAAGACTGAGAGAGCCAATGCATTGAAAGAGAGAAAAGAATAAGCACGCAGAGGATTGATTATGTTTTGCTAACCAAAAGGAAAAAAGGGAGGGTGAATATTTACACTTCTTTTCGTCATATAATTTGCAGTTTTCAGACCTGAAGATGAAATGGAGGGAAGAGAGAGAGAGAGAGAGAGAGAGAGAGAGAGAGAGAGAGAGAGAGAGAGAGAGAGAGATTAAATTAAAATGGGTAATGAAATTAAGTGTGAGGAAAAAATTAAAACCCAACATAAAACAAGAAACTCTGAGCAAATTATATCTATATCATTAAGTAACACGCGTATCAGAAGATATAAATTAAAAAAAAAAAAACTGAATACGTGAAACGAATGACAAAAATAATCTTCCATTTCATTCTTTTAATTACTTAGTTATCTATGTATTTTGCATCAGAGCTCTTAGGGCTGATTTGTATTCGTTCGCATGAGAAATGCCTTTGCAGTCTACTTTGCAACCGATTTCACGAAATCGCCGTTATGATTCATTCACAGCGCTCCAAAGGTGTTCTTTTTTTTCAATATTATTTTACTCCCCCCCCCATCCCCCTGCCCCCCCCCCCCCCCCCCCCCCCCCTCCCCCTTGCTTTTCTTCCGAAAGTTTTTATTTTGTTTTGTTTTTCACGGATGGTATTTCTCATAGGCAGAGAAGCGTCTCTTCTGTTTATTTGTTGTTTTCTTTTCTTTTTTTTTTTATCCACTTCAAATCTAACATTTGAGTTCTCACAAAACTTGAAGAGAGTTTTCTGTGTCGTTTTTCAAAATATGAAACACGGGCGGAAACAGTGTATGCTGCAGATCCCCCCTCCTCCTCCCCATCCCCCCCCCCCCCTCTCCCCGCTCTACCAGAGCCTGTGGGTGGCCCATTTTGCAAACTTCCGGATCCAAGTCTTCTTCTTCTTCTTCTTCTTCTTCTTGTTCTTGTTCTTGTTCATCATCATCTTCTTCTTCTTCTTTCTTCTTCTTCTTCTTCTTTCTTCTTCTTCTTCTTCTTCTTCTTCTCTTCTCCTTCTTCTTCTTCTTCTTCTTCTTTTGTTAGTATCATGATCATTACTACAATTACCATTCTC
>JADBJO010001246.1:20000-32500 GCA_016801955.1 Conus betulinus | reverse complement strand
AGAGAAAGACTGTTTAATTTTCCGGCTGTGACTGACGTTTTCCATGGCTAAACGATAAACGGAAATTCTAAGAGAGGAGTTTTTGAGTGTTTTTCTTTTTTCTCCAAAACAAGAAATCCAGGCAGGAAAACAGCATCTGATGCAGATTCTCCCTCCCCCCCCCCCTCCCCGTCCCCAAGAAATAGAGCCTGTATGTGTCCCATTCTTCACACTTTTCGGACCTAAGTCCACAAAGATGAGCATCCCCCCCCCCCCTCCCTCCAGCACCCCCTCTTAGTCAGCCTTCCCCACATACTTCGAAACCATCCTACCTCCCCCCCCCCCCCCCCCTCTTTTTTTCTTCACAAACATCATGGGCGAACATATCATCAAACAAACAATTCACACATAAGTTTCAAATGAATAGTGAATTCATGTGGACTTTAAAACATGACAATAAATGTCGATATACTAAGCCACCACGTTAAAGGAACTCATTATTGTTATGAATACTTATATATAGCGCCTGTCGTCGGCTAGAGACTAAGCTCTAAGCGCTTTACAATCTACACTCGTGTACACAACGGGCTGCCTACCTGGGTAGTGCCGACTGAAGAGCTGCCAGCTGGCGCTTCATTCAGTCATTCATATTGCCTGTGTCATCCTGCCAATATCGTTCACTCAATTTCCTTACTTCCTTCATTTTTTCCACCTCTCACGTAGGATGCATACTATATGTAACGTGCCATCCATACCAACGGCGAAACTGGCCTTCTCTTCCGAAAGTTGATGATGGGATTTTACGTGTGTGCAAGATGCTATGTGTCCGTTCACACGCGGAACCTGGTTTATAGTCTCATTGGAAGAAACACTAAAGTGACGAGCCTCGGCCTGTTGGTTTGGTTCAGCCAAAGACAACAAACAGACACGGAGATAACTACATGACGGGGGAAAACCAGGCACAGGTGAACAAGTCCTCAGTCACTATGAACTTAACGGGGACGGGACTTTCAGGAGGGGATAGAGGAGGAATACAGATGGGATGAAAAGACGACGTCAAAGTATATTAGTGAAATCCTTCACTGACGACAATGGAAGTCACTGAGTTCTGCATTTTGAACAGAACTGCTTGTCTATGTCTGGCCAGAGTTGATTGTGGTCTCTTGGATGAGAGGAAATCCTGAATGAAGCAGGGAACGGTAAACAGTGAATGGCGAACAAGAAGGGTAAGTGTTGCTCCCATGATGAAATAAATACACGCCCATAACTCCCAAACGAGTGTTGCTTACGACACCAAACCGCCTAGCAGATATCACAGCATAGAGCGCACACAGCAGCAAACAAGGAAAACATCCCCCCCCCCCCAAAAAAAAAAAAAAAAAAAAAAAATGTTCACCTTTTGCCTATACAAACCCGTACTGGACACATCTACAAAGCAGCAGCACAACTGGAGAAATAAACAAATATAAAATTAACATTTATTCAAGACTGGCGCAGCCTTTCCAATCTTGAATTTAGCCAGTCAAGTACACGGACGAACAGTATACAAGTCTTCAGTGGTCACTGTCTTGAGTAGTTGTGACCAGAAATGTCCACCCACTGTGCCTAACACACTACCTGCAATTTGTTGGTATTTTCAACACCACGGGGGAAACTTCACAATCCAACGCGTTGTTACTTCAGTGTTTGTTGTGTTCATTTGGCGACTCATTGTTTCAACACTGATTGTCAAGCAAATGAACAACATTTGAAGAACAATTGTTACTTTGATCAGCAGTGTTTTGTTTGATACATTTTGGACCATTAGGTGGTCTGGGGATAGACGATTAACAACAATCCTCAATTAATAACATCGAATAGTTTGCCTTCGTAAATTAGGCAGAAATGTCTTTCTTAATGTATATATTCTAGGATAACATGAAGTATACCCCCCCCCCCTCCCCCATCCTGTACACATAATAATGTATATAGCGCCTGTCATCTCTTGGAATTTTATCTTTCCTGCCAAATTTAATAAAGTGGTCTCTAAATTGTTTTTGGAGTTTAATCAGAAAATGATTTTAAAAATGGAAGGAGGGGGGGGGGGGGGGGGGGGGGGGGGGGGGGGGGGGGGGGGGGGGGTTACGTACCCAGAGTTAAACATCTGTACCCAGACTTGCATTCGAATTTTGAGAAAAAACAAACAGTTAATACGCTCTGGTTAAATACGCTAATTAGTGACAAGCTCTCACACCAAGTCATTGACCTGTATAAAAAGATAGAAGCGGTCAGTCTCAGCTATTTAGAGACGCCAGTTACCACCTGAGTCTCACCTCATTTCGTGGACCGACGTCAGCCTGAGCGTTTGTTTTCCATTTGTGAAATACCATCTTCGTGTCCTTGCATGTCGGAGAGGAAGAAGAAAAAGAAAATACTGATGATAATGATGACGACAATGGTAATCATGAGATGATAATGATGATGATTGTGATGAAATAGGGGGGGGGGGGGGGATGGGAGAAGAAGACGAGGAGGAGGAGGAGGAGGAGGAGGAGGAGAAGCAGGAGGAGGAGGAGGAGGAGCAGGAGGAGGAGACGAAGAAGAAGCTTAGGAAAAGAAGAAGGAACGAGAAAATGAAGACAATTATGATGAATGATGATGGTTTTGATGAGTACAGGGATAGAAAAGGAAAAAAAGAAGAAGGAACGAGAAGAAAATGATGATGATGATGATGATGGTTTTGATGAGTACAGGGATAGAAAAAGAAAAAGAAGAAGGAACGAGAAGAAAATGATGATGATGATGATGATGATGAGAGACAGGGATATGATGATGATGATGAAGGAACGAGATGATGATGATGATGATGATGGTTTTGATGAGAGATGAGAGTAAAGGGATAGAAAAAGAAAAGAAGAACAGGTGATAGTAGAGCAAGGAGAAAGGAAAGGTTTTGAGAAGAAATAGAAGACGAAAAGAAAAGGAGAAAATGGTGATGATTATAAAGATTCTGATAAAAAACACACTGAAAGTGAGGAACAAGATATAGACGACGACGACGACGATAAAGACGAAAGATAAAAACAAGGAGAGGGGGAAGAGAATGATGATGATGATGATGATGATGATGATGATGAGGATGGTGATGGTGATGATGATGATGATGATGATGATGATGATGATGACGATGATGATGATGATGATGGATATCCTGGTGATAATAATAATGTTGACGATAATGGTGTTGTGTTGTTGTTGTTGTTGTTGTGTTGTTGTGTGGTGGTGGTGGTGGTGGTGGTGGTGGTGTGTGTGTGTGTGTGTGTGTGTGTGTGTGTGTGTGTGTGTGTGTGTGTGCGTGTGTGTGTACGTTTGTGTGGAGAGAGAGAGAGAGAGAGAGAGAGAGAGAGAGAGAGAGAGAGAGAGAGAGAGAGAGAGAGAGAGAGAGAGAGAGAGAGTTTCCCCCACTCATCCTACCTCACGAACTATTTTGCCGTTTATGTCATGCTGGCTTAATCGACGTGGGGTTAAGTCAGAATGACCTTTCGGTTAAATTAAATTACGCTTTCGGTTAAATTAGATTACATTACGTTAGGCTGGGTTTGTACTGATCGGATGATGGGTCATTTTGGCCTCCCCCCCCCCCCCCCCCCGTCCCCACCCCCCCCCCTTCAACCCCCCACCGGCTCCCCATCCTAATCCCCCCCCCCCTCCTTCCAGTTCATCAACAAATAGGTCCAAACACACAATAAAGTCTGACCAAATCCAAAACATTATTCAGCCCCCACGACTCCTCAAAGTATTCATGAAGGTCTTTAGGAATCATTTCTGCTGACATCCCTGTCAACCTTTATAACTCTTCATCAAAACAGCGAACTCAGTGGATCGAAGCAATCTGTCAGCATTGAAAGCTGGAAGAGAAAAAAAAATACCAGTATAGGCAGTAATAAAGGAGATGGAAGAGGAGATGGGCTGCGCAGGGTGAGGTAGAGATGGAAAGATAGATAAATGTTTATGGAAACATAAAAACCCGTCGAAGGGACATAACTGTAAGCATATAGATCACGTTTGCCCAAACAGCATCCCATATGATCGTTTTCAACTAAACGAAAAAAAAAAAAATGCAAATCGCCAGTCCAGATCGCCTACGTAGGCTTACGCAATCTGGCGTTGTCCTTATTCGAAATTGCACGACCCTGTTAGTTTGTGGTTCAAACCTGTTGAATTACAGGTAACTCAGTTCTCGCACACTCGCGGAGGAGAAAAAATCATTCAGTATGCACTTGGAAGTGTCTGGATTTGCGCAAAGGGAGGTTACTGCGTGAAACCTCTTCTGTAAAGGAAATCAGAGTTGTAGCTCGTTGATGAGCGCTCTTATGACAGAAATGATTCTGTGGATGGTAGACCTAAATATGCGCTCTCTGTTCGTGAGTAAACCCTTGATTTGCGGCGGTAACCCTTGAGGTTCACATTCGTTTAGGAAGCAATTAGTATAGTCTGGCGCAAAAGATCGCTGAAATTGGTCTCGTTTCAAACAGTGTACAAATGTCTAACGACCTGTCACAGTCGACTACTGGCGAGCACCTTGGAATGACAACGTGTTGCCTCCCTTGAAGAAAGAGGGGTCCACTTTCTGTTATAAAGACAGTGATTTGCAAACGTCGAGTGGCAGTCAACTGCGTGTATATCTGATTGTGTATAGCGTGATTTAGACAACAAATTCAGTATAGTCGTAAGTCGGCTGTCTAATTACGCGATTTAAAGCTTCGTTTGATGAACATCAATGACGAACACATAGCGCACGTTGTAGTAGCAGGTACGATTCTTTCCACTCCTGTGGTCCAGGCTTGTGCGTCTGGCAGTGTATGTGGGGGATACTTCACTGGGATGGAGGATTATATATTGTGCAGGCGATGCCTCACCCAGTGAACTGTTCTTGCAGGTCCATACTGCTCCGGCTTCTTTCTGCGAAGTTCTTCAACCATTTCTCTATATTCTCTCTCTCTCTCTCTCTCTCTCTCTCTCTCTCTCTCTCTCTCTCTCTCTCTCTCTCTCTCTCTCTTTCTCTCTCTCTCTCTCTCTCCAATGCCTCAGAGACAGAGACAGACAGAGAGAGAGAGAGAGAGAGAGAGAGAGAGAGGAGAGAGAGAGAGAGAGATGGGGACAAACTCCGGCGTTAAAAGAGAAGGGAATAAAATCGTAACGTTGAGCGTAAAAAAGAAAAAAAAAAGACTTGGTATTGAGAAAGAAGGACACACGAAATCATTTCGATAAGAAAGAAGGAAACGGAATCATCGTATTTAGAGCGAATGGAACAACGTCCTGGTGTTGACAGAGAAGGGAACAACGTCCTGGTGTTGACAGAGAAGGGAACAACGTCCTGGTGTTGACAGAGAAGGGAACAACGTCCTAGTGTTGACAGAGTAGGGAACACAGTCCTGGCGTTGACAGAGAAGGGAACACAGTCCTGGTGTTGACAGAGAAGGGAACACAGTCCTGGTGTTGACAGAGAAGGGAACAACGTCTTGGTGTTGACAGAGAAGGGAACAACGTCCTGATGTTGACAGACAAGGGGAACACAGTCCTGATGTTGACAGAGAAGGGAACACAGTCCTGATGTTGACAGAGAAGGGAACACAGTCCTGATGTTGACAGAGAAGGGGAACACAGTCCTGGTGTTGACAGAGCAGGGGAACACAGTCCTGGTGTTGACAGAGAAGGGAACACAGTCCTGGTGTGACAGAGAAGGGAACACAGTCCTGGTGTTGACAGTGAAGAGGAACATAGTCCTGGTGTTTACAGAGAAACAACACAGTCCTGGTGTTGACAGAGAAAGGAACAACGTCCTGATGTTGACAGAGAAGGGAACACAGTCATGGTATTGACAGAGAAGGGAACACAGTCCTGGTGTTGACAGAGAAGGGAACAGGGTCCTGGTGTTGACAGAGAAGGGGAACACACGGTCTTGGGTGTTGACAGAGAAGGGAACACACGTTCTGGTGTTGACAGAGAAGGGAACAACGTCCTGGTGTTGACAGAGAAAGGAACACAGTCCTGGTGTTGACAGAGAAGGGAACAAAGACCTGGTGTTGGTGGAGTAGTGAACAAAGTCCTGGTGTTGAAAGAGGTGGGAACAAAGTCCTGGTGTTGGTAGAGGAGGAAACAAAGACCTGGTGTTGGCGCAGTAGGGAACAAAGTCCTGGTATTGAAAGAGAAGGGAACAAAGTCCTGCTATTGGAAGAGAAAGGAACAGTGTGCTGATATTCAGAGAAGAAGGGGACAATATGCTGCCGTTGAGAGGAAAGGGAACAAAGTCGCGGTACTGAGAGAGAAGTGAACAAAGACCCAAGAGACATTGACATCCCGGGCTCTGGAAGAGGAGCAGAGAATCCTGGTAGAGAGTGAAGCCACATCGCAGGGCTAGGGACAGCCATTACCAGCGAGGACACGGCACGTCTCTCTTCCATTTGATCTCTGGCTGGCTCTGTGCTTGCCTGCTGTTCTCCGGTTAGCTGTTTTTTCTTTCCACGTTTGCACTCGGTGTCAAACTGTCGAGTTTGAAGCGCGCCCGTGGTGGTTCATTCGCGGGCCAAGGCCATTGTGACTTGATTATTTGTGCTCCTTCTGTTCCCTGCCTTCAAACAAATGTAGTTTGTACTGAACTGGCAAGTCTTATCAGGAATGTAGCGAGTGATCCTGGTTTGCTTTAGCAAAACAAATGTTCGCTTCAAACTAAAAGGAAAACAACCAACGCTTCTGGTAGACGACTGAATTTGAAAAGAAACGCATAAATTTGGTCATACACGAAAAATACATATCTTAGCAGAAAAAGGACAACCTAAGCGAAATAGGAAAACTTCTCAAAGAACGTGTTAGTCATGATTGTAAATCATACATAAGAGAAATTAGCCTTTTTTTTTTTTTTTTTTTTTTTTTTTTTTAGGAGATAGTGGTCAATAAGACTGACGAATACTTAAGCATATGGGTTAATCTGTTTTAGGAAATGAGAAATACAACGAAAACGGCCTCATCTAATGTATTTTCTATATCTAAACCGGTTAGTTATCTCAGTCTTCGATCAGAAAAAAAAATGGCTGTTACCTGAACCGAAGGGATAACATAGCCGGGAGATGAGCGCACAGGAAGCAAAGGTGCTCCTAATGACGACGTGGAAATTTCCTCGTAAAGTGCTGGAGGACACATGCTAATTAGCTTCATCTTTAGATGTAAAAACCTCACATGTTTTATATCAGGACACATGTGGCCTTAATCACATGATTATTCTTCAGGCATGTGTGAGTTTTTCCCTTCAACACAAGGAAAACAATGTTGTTCCTGTTGCTTATGATGAAAGCTTTCAATTTTCTACATCGTTAATTTTCAGGGCGGGAACAGTTAGAAATCCAGGATATCACGTGAAATGTGTCCGGGTGTTTGAAATGCAAGGATTCCAAGAGATCAAGTTCCAAAAGATCACATAAGATGCCACGCATTCTAACAGCGCACGTGGGCAAAAGTTTTGACAGCACACAGAAGATACTCAGATGAAAAATAGAACTAAATAGTTGTCGCACATCCTCTCACAATACACCAATAAATCACCCACCCGCTAGCAACACAAACCGGAAAAAGTAAGTGGGGTACGGAAAATGCGTTCCACCCGAGCTGATTAGGAGAGGGGTGGGTGGATGGGATGGGGGTAAAAAAGAAAAGCCCTTATCTCTGAGAATGAAATGTGCTTTCTTCGGAATGACAGCAAACGACTTCTAGAAAACTTCGTTTTGTTTCTAGAAACAAAGGGGAAATAACGCTTCATTTTCAAACCAGTCATACAAAAGCTGTGCCAGAGGGGAATGTTCCCATGAGGCCAACAGTTTACTACATGAACAGTCCCGCAGACTGTATGCAGATGCCTGGGGAAACAAATAACTCGGAGAGCTCTCACACAGGCTCTGACATATGTAAGGGAAACACTGCATCTCTACTTCTGTCAGCGCAATGCAGTTTTTTTTCTCCCCACCCCACCCCCCACCTCCCACCCCCAACCCCCACCCCCCCACTACGCAGTTCGCGCTGCTAATGAAAGCAGTCTTGCCATCATGGGCTAAATAAACTAATTGTAACTTATGGCCCCTCTCAGGATCAGCTTCATTCTCAGATCTGCATATGACCTTCTGTCCTCAAATGCAAACCTGGTGAAGTGCGTAAAAAACAGACGATCCTTCATGCTCCCTCTGCCACGAAAAACAAACAGTGGAGCATGTCCTAAGCTCATGTAAAGTAGCCCTGGCTCAAGGAAGGTACACATGGAGGCACAACCAAGTGCTCAGAGAGATTGTACAAGTAGTCTGGGCTAGTACCAACACCACAAAAGGGAAAATCAGGACTCCAAAAGCACCCGCAACATTCTTCACGGCAGGAGGCAGCAAATCATGGTCAAGAACAACAGAGCCACTCGGAACATGCAGGCAGAGACTGCTGGACGGGGCAGATGACTGGGAGTGCACTGCAGACCTCCCAAAATGGAAGAGTCACCCAGAGATCATCAGCAAGAGTGGCTTGAGACCAGACATAGTAGTCCACTCTCAGTCAACCAAGCAGCTGATCATGATCGAGCTCACGGTGCTATATGAGAACAGAATGGAGGCAGCTCAAATCTACAAGACTGAAAAGTATGCTGATCTGGCAAACAGCCTGAGGAGAGAAGGTTATCAGGTCCTCACTGCAGAATTGGAGCTAGGGGATTTGTAGGAACGTCTGCACACAGCCTCATGAAACAGCTCTCAGTTGCAGGCAGGGAAAAAAAAAAAAAGAGCCCTGAAAGCAATAGCAGAGCGGCAGAGATTCAAGCTGGATCTGGTCAAGGAGGAACAAAAGTGAACTCATAAGGCTTAACTTTCCTACAAATATCAGGTGTCCCTGTCGCTCAGTGGTTAGAGTGCGAGTCATTAAGTGGAAAATGAGCATGTCCAGAGGGTCATGGGTTCGAATCCCAGCCATGGCTCATCCCAAAGATGAGGAAAAAAAGGGAGCAGCAGAGGGGACATCCGGAATCATGAGCCGGGTGTGGCCCTACCCCCCCCCCCCCCCTCCCTAGAATGTCAGGAGATAAGGACCGAAACACTTGCTTGAAGGGGGCTTCTCTTCTGAGGACTATCTGCTGCCACGCTCACCACGAGTTTCTTTCAACTGTTGAACAATCGTCCGAACAGGGCACTGGAGCTCATGTGTTCTGTTACATCCTACTTCCTTTTTACACACACACACACACACACACACTGAAAATGATATCTTTTCAGTAAACAGCAGACTGGAAGGTCTTTCAAGAAAATGTAAGGTATACAAACAGGACCAGGAAGATAAACTAGAAATTAAAGATCCAGATTCTAACGATAACTTATACTTTAACTCTCCTATACGTTTTGGAACTAAAAAGAAGGAATCTCAACGTTGAGTAATACAAGAACAGCAGCTTTGGCCGTGATGAAATTTCCAATGAATGCTGAAACATTTACCAGATAATTGGGTGCAGTATCTTCATAAAATAATGGAAACATGCTGGAGTGAAGGTAAATTACCAGCCGTGTGGAAACATTCAATTGTAGTTCCCATACTTACAAATGGCAAACCCTGAAGAGATGTCAACAGTTACAAGCCAGTCTCTCTTACTTCATACACATGTAAATAATGGAGAAGATAGTAACTGCTCGCCTAATTCACTATTGTGATAAAAACAATGTTATTCCACTCTATCAAGCTGGTTTTAGGTCGGGAAGATCTACAACAGATCACTTGCTGAAGTTATCTACCAATATAAAACGCCAATTTGTTCGTAGGCAAAATGTGCTGGCAACATTTTTTGACATTAAACGAGCCTACGATCAAGTGTGGCACGCGCATTTGTTGTTTAAAAACTGAAAAGAGCAGGTATATGTGGGAGAATGTTTTCGTTTGTAAAAAGATTTTCTTTCCTGTAGAACTATTGAAACAAGAGTTGAAAATGCATATTCTTCCCAGAGAGATTTACATATGGGAGTTCCTCAAGGATCCATCATTGCTTCTTATCTTTTCAGTATTATGAATCAGATCTTTGTAAGAAGATATCAAAGAACGTTAAGATTGTTCAATATACTGATGACATTTGTATTTGGTTGGATGCAGAACTGAAGTATATTTCAAACAGAAAACTGAAACAAATTCAGATCTGTTATCAGTCTGAATTAGATAAGATAAGTGCTTTCTTAACAGAGAATGGTTTATCCTAATCTGTTGAAAAAACTCACATGATGGCATTTAGTGCTGGTGACCCTCCCAGAGGATTACCTAGTTTCTTTATCGACGGAGCTGAGCTACAATTCAAAGACATAACAACATTCTTAGGTGTCTATTTTACATCGAAATTATCATGGGAATTTCACATTGAAAACAGTCTATCAAAAGCTCAAAAAAGCTTAAATTTGCTTAAAATTATAAGCAGACAAAATTGGGCTAAAAAAACAAAAAGCTTGACACTTCTTGCAACATCTTTGGTTAGATCAAAGCTGACTTACGGCCAAGAAGTTTATTTTTCTGCTCCTAAATATCCTATGAAGAAATTACAAAGTATTGACTCTAAGGCATATAAATTAGCTTTAGGAGTTCTTGTCCACACTCCCACTATTGCTACGTATGGGGAGGTTGGTGTTCTATCTTTGAACGATTATGGAGAACTGTCTTCAGCTAAGTATATTATAAGAAGCAGTGCTGTTGAAAATGTCAACGTGAATGAAAATGTACTCAGATCAGATCTTCAATTTCCAAAAAGAGCAATGGTCATAAAATCGTTGACAACAATAGCCACTTATACTTCAGATATTCACAGTAGATTAGATCTGAAAAACTAAAGATCTAGGTAAGCGTTCGATTACGTCTCCAATTCCTCCACGGGAACTGAACAGATTTTGATTTTTCTTTTGACGATCTAAGAAAGAGTGATAACCCTCATCTACTTGCAGTTTCTTTTTCGCTCTCAGTTCATTCAAATTATTCTAACCATTTGAAGTATATATACTGATGGTTCTCTTATTGACACTAATGTGGCAGGTGCTGGGTTTTTGTAATACCTGGACTAAAGAAAAAAAAATAGTTTTCATATTGGTGCAGGTCATTCTATTTTCACCGCAGAACTGGTAGCCATTCTCATGGCTCTGCGATACATTGTTAATCTTCCTATGGTTGTATTTCCAATACTTTTTTGTGTTGACTCTAAGTCTGTCTTATTTACACTGAAATCCATGAAGTCTAGAGACAGATGTGACTTAGTAATTGAAATTAATCATCTCATACATTTTCTAATTCAAAAGGGTTCCAGTGTAACATTTACTTGGGTTCCATCACATTGTGGTATTTATGGAAATGAATGGGCAGACAGAGTAGCTAGAGGAGGTGCAGGACAAAGAATTCGTTGTGAAAACGTTCATATTCCTGTGTCTGTAAAGGAATGCTATAATCTTTTAGAAAAAGACACAAAAGCTCGTGTGGGTTTATAATGTAAATCGGCACACCTCTTATAGCATGTCTGTCTTTTTTGAATGTTTTTCCAAGAGAATTTCCAGTTTGTGTTTTTAGACTTAAATACAATTCACTAAAATGTAAATATGTTGATACTGCAAATATGTGGGGAAAAACGTTTGACATTTCAGGTGCTATTTTAATTGTCCCACTATGCGGCAGTACCTACCCAATTTTCAGTTACCAAATAATCCTACAATTGATGATTTTAAGACTCTAACTTCAAATCATTCATTTTTGGGCTAATGTATCAAAATATTTACCTTCGCAGTCCTATCGGTACATTAGTATGAGATTTCAGTATTTTTGAAGCAAACATTGTTTATGTTGCTCATGTTCACTGATTTCAGCTTTATTTTCAATTATGTTTTCATAACAAACAAACAAACACTGAAAATGATTCCAAAGTTCTGGAGCTCCGGCACTTCTTCACAAAGTTCAGCTGGCAGTCTCGCAGTAACAGAGCCTTTTGGAAATGACTTTTACCATCAAGAGGCTGCTGAAGCGGACGATAATTCTCGCCTATATCACCAGGCTTTCTTTTTCCCTGAAAGAAGAAGAAGACACGATTCCCGCCCGCCCCCTATCAGCGCGAGCGAAACACTCTACGATTGGGTCTGTAACTGAAGCTGCGAAAAAAAAAAAGCCATCCAAAAGGTCCACCAGACCTTTAGTTGAGATACACAGCACTGTGGATCATTCCAGGCCCTTGTCGGGGGGGGGGGGAGGGTGGGGGGGGGAGCATCATGTCGTAAAGAGAGAATGTGGCCTAACTGCGTATCTGAGTGTTAACTTAGCTGTTATAACCAGAAAACATTTCCTTTTTCGAGTGAATCATCACTGGACTCGGAAACATGTAAGAACGTTTGTTTGTTTGTTTGTTTTTTTTTTTGATCTGCGTAATGCTGTGAACAATTTCCAATTTATTTGGAGGCGTTTTCCAAGCAGACCAAGAGAGAATAACAAACCTGTCTGTACAATCTCTAAAAATCGGA
>JADBJO010001246.1:0-10000 GCA_016801955.1 Conus betulinus | reverse complement strand
CAGGTCTGACCGGACACTCATGTCTCTGGTGGTGGCCACCCGCCCTTCCTTTCGCTTTAGGCAGTTGTCTGAGCTGATTCAGGTGTTTTGGGTAATGTTTGTGTGTCCTTCACCTTCTTGTCGCTCCTCTGTCTCCTCTTTCCTATCAGATCATCGTCATTGTCATTTATCATTCGCGCCATCGTCATCATCACTCATCATCATCGAACATCATTGTCATCGGCCAATGTCTGTACACATCCCTCATCCATGGTGTACACCATGGTCACACGCTCCTTCGTGCATTGTCATCGTCATCATCCTCCAAATCGTGTCCATCACTCATTGCATCATCATCATCCCTCCCTATTCATCATCGCCTCCTCATCATCATTCTAGTTTAGCCCTCGCAGTCTCTATCTTCTTCTTTCGTTGCGTCGGTCATGCGTCTGACGTCTTTTTCGCGTCTTCTGGCTTCGCTTGCTTCTTTCTCTTCTTCCTCCGTTTGGGTTCTTCTTCTTTCTTCTTCTGTCCTCTTCTTCCTTCTCCTCCTTACCTCCTCGCCTCCTCCCTCGCCTCCTCCGCTGCGGTCTTCATTTCTCTGGCCCCAACGCAGTACGTTTGGGCATGGTTGTCTGGGACTCCTGCGTATACCATTCTTTGCTATTTTAAACTTTCATCCCCACATATATAACAGCGGTGATATCGCAGCTGTAGATGATTTCGCCAGCTTTATACAGCACCACTCCATCCTGCTCTTGGCGTCCCAGGCGCTTTTAAGAGTACGGAGTGGGGTGGAACCCCTTATTGTCCACACCGAATTATAGATGACAACAGACTTGGGGAAAACAGGTAAGCGGTTCCCAGTGAAACCATATCATTAGATTTTGTTGGGGGGAAATGGGCAGGAATGAAAGCATGTAGACCTGATGAACGTGGCAACAACATTAACGAACATTCTCAACCAAAGGGTGTGTGTGTGTGTGTGTGTGTGTGTGTGTGTGTTTGTGTGTGTGTGTTGTGTGTGTGTTGGTGTGTGTGTGTTGGGTGTGGTTGGAGCTGGGGGGAGGGGGGCAAAAGGAGACTGACAGAGTGCATAGTGGACGACAGATAAATCCAATACGTAACAGACAACTATAAAAAACAAAAGTATGTTTACTACAACTGCTTATCATGTCATACGCAAGAACAAAAGAGACAATTCAAATTTCGACGCAAATATCACCTTTCAGACATACGTCATAACTAAAACAAACACAATGCAAATAAAACAACTGTCGGTAACTGTCGACAGTAATTGTACAAGAACTGTCGATCAACAGAAATTGTGACGTCAACATACCACTTAATAAATGCCACAAGAAACGCTGTTCGTTGCAAATTTGATTTCACCACTACAAACTACATACAAGCCGTACAATACATTGATCACACTACAAACCTACACAACTAACAACGCCCCCCCCCCCCCCCACCCCCCCCCACGCCCCCCCCCCCCCCCCCCGGCCCCCCCCCCCCCCCCCCCCCCCCCCCCCCCCCCCCCGCCGCCCCCCCCCCCCCCCCCCCCACCCCCCCCCCCAGCGCCCCACCCCCCCCCCCCCCCCCCCCCCCCCGCCACCCCACCCCCCCCCCCCCCACCCCCCCCCCCCCCCCCCCCCCCCCCCCCCCCCCCCCCCCCCCCCCCCCGCCCCCCCCCCTCCCCCCCCCCCCCCCCCGCCCCCCCGCCGTCCCCCCCCCCCCCCACCCAACGCCCCCCCCCCCCCCCCCCACCCCCCCCCCTACCCCCCCCCCCCCCCCCCCCCCCGCCCCCCCCCCCCCCCCCCCCCCCCCCCCCCCCCCCCCCCCCCCCCCCCCCCCCCCCTGCCCCCCCCCCGCTCTCCCTCCTCTCCCTCCTCCCAACTCTCGTACTCACCCGTCCCTCCTATTTCCGTCCCCGCTTTCCAATCGAGAACATTCCTCAGCAGCGTCGGTAAACAGTGGGTCTTCTGAGTCAGAAGCCTAGCTGCAAAACATTCACCCGTTATGCTCCCTACTGACAAACGATTGGGGCATTTGTTCGCAGACAGCATTCTGCCAATATCTCACCACTATTATGCTATTGCTGCCCTACTTGACAAAAATGATTGGCATTGTCTCAGACATCATGCTGATTTCACTACTTATGCCCCTACTGACAAAAATGTTTGGCATTGTCGCAGACTCTGCTGCAATCACATTCAACACCCGACTTATGCTCCGCTAAACTGATCAAAAATGATTGGCATTGTCGCAGACAGCTGCTGCAATTCACACCACTATTTATTGATGCGCTCCCCCTACTGACAGGCATGATTGGCATTGTCGCAACTAGCATGCTTGCAATATTCACCCATTATGCTCGGACCTACTCTGAGCAAAAATGAGTTGGCATTGTGGTCGCAGAGCAGACAGCATGCTGCACTTACACCACTTTTCTGCTATGTCCCCTACTTCTGACAAGAATGATTGGATTGTTCGCAGACGCATGCTGGGCATAATTCCACCCTTATGCCTCCTCCCCCCCTACTGGAACCAATGTTGCATTGTCCAGACAGCATGCTAGCAATTCCCCGGGTCCACTTATGCTCCCTAGCTGACAAATTGATTGGCCAATGTTCCGCTAGAAGCAGCATGCGCAATTCACGGGCACATCAACCCACTTATGGCTTCCCTACTGACCAAAAATGATTGGCATTGTCGGCAGACACGGTGTGATTGCTCTTCCACTCGTATCCCTCAAGCACTCCCAACGGCCTTCTTCCCGCGCGCTCCCTCCTCCTCCTCCGCTCTGGCCTTCTCCTCGTGACGCCCTGCTGGCCGTTCTTTTCGCATGCGCTTGCCGCGGCTACGTTTGCATATCATCTATTTATATGGGTCTGTCGCCACCAAATTAAGGAGCGATAATGACTTCGACACAATCTCCCCTCAAACGCGCACGCCCGTTGGGTCTGGGTTGGGTGTGGAACATAAATTAAACTGGAGGTGTCATGCCAACAGTTGTAGCGGAGCGGGGCTCATGGAACTGAGACTTTTTTTTTTTTTTCTCACGATGATCAAAAACTTCACCAGTACGATAACTTAGGAGGGTCTTTTTAGAGGTCTGATGCCTATGATTATTGGGGCGGTTACTGTTCTCATTTCCTTGGCATTCGTCGCACGTCTTTCTTTATTGCTCAGTGACAAAGTCAGGCCCGGACTAGGATAGGATACCTGCAGTGTTATTAGGTTGGAAAATTAGAAACACACCCACGACGTAGTAGCTGTCTCTGTTTATATGGCACTGAATTAAAAAATGAATCGTAAATCGAAAAAATCACACACACTGGGACTCACCTCACGGCACACGTCCGACTGCTCACCATCACTCCACTGTCACTCACTGCAACGCACGCACCTGCACAACACACACACACCACACATCACAACACTACACATGTGCAGGAATTTCATACACTTCAGAGTTATACCAACTACTCCAATCCGCTCCTCTCAATCATCAGTATTAATAGTCATAAATTGTAATCAAAATAATATCACTAGAAGACAATCCAGACAGAGGGGCAGGATTCTTAATAGATCAGTTGTGCATAGGCGCCAGCTGCCCACCTTGGGGTAATATCAGGGTGTGTTAACTCTATCAAAACTCAATTCTCCGTACAGTCTGTTGAAAAATAACAATCCACAAAATTCAAAAAGAGGGCAAGATTTTTTATTTTGCTATATCATTCATGCAAGCGATTGCTTGAAACTACTTCTTCCTTGAACTTCGAAATCAATTGAAGATCACTTGATTTCTTTCTTTTTTCTTCAGACTAGATAGATTGACATGACACACGCATGCAGGTGGAATATCTCTGACATGCTTTGGATTGAAAATGTATTGAAATGTTATGTCTTACATCCAGTAACGTGCAAGACCATGTTATAAAGAAGAACAGCAACACACCACACACGACTATACACCGACACTAACAAGCAACACACAACAACTATCCACACACACACAACACAAACTACACACAACACGAACACATCACACGCACGCGCAAAACGCAACACCTACACTACAACCCTTAACCCTCACGGAACCGAAAGAATAACAGCCAAGAGGGACATAAAGCATAAGACGAACAGACATAACAAACCAGCTTACACAGCGCCACACCATTACAGTACAAGGTTGCAGCAAACCTAAGCTGGCTTTACGTGAAGAAAGCAACGAATGGAAAACTGATAGACTAGGAAATGGAAGTGGAAGGAAAAACGATCTAACTTTTTGAGGCGTGCAGGAGGATACCCGCCTTCATCTAAGGCGTTCACCCCCAAGTGACGAAGGCGAGACAGATACAGAGTCAGGTCGTGCGGAACCCATATGCATGACTCCGCTGCCGGCTCGGTAATCATGCAGGTTTTCCCTTAGAGTTTTCTTGTGCTCTTTGTCACGTTTCTTTTTGGCGGTTGCTGCGCAACATTTTTATTTAAAATTTCCTTAGAAATTGTTGTGACTTTCATATGTACCGAGGAGGGGTTTCTTCATGACTCTGACTGTCTGACTGATGATAGATGATGAGGATGATGGATGAGTGCTGATGATGTTATTCTGAATTGTGTGTGTGGGTGTGTGGTGTTTGTGTGTTGTGTGTGTTGTTTGTGTGTGTGTAGTGTGGGTGGTTGTGTGATATGGCTCCTGGTAGGTTGGTTTTTATTCCAATGGTTATGAGCGGTTTGTTCCAGAGCGTTCATCAAAGGTGCAGCTTTGTGCGGATTACTTCTTCTTTTCTCCCTTTGATTTTTGCTGTTTTCGTCATTTCCGCTTCCCTTGAATCGTGTCGATACGCATTCTCATTATGGCATTTAGCACTGCTTGCAGTCATGCCAGATGTATGAAAAGGCCAGCATTTTTGCCGGCTGTTATGTTTTTCGTTCCCTTATAACAAACGCAATGCTGTGTTTCGTCGGTTTTTTTTGCTTCGTGTCGTGTTGTGTTTAGCGTGTTTCCCCGTTCATGGCGGGGGTCGTTCCTTTCCCGTCCCTCTTCGGCCAGGGCGCTCACTTGTAAAGGGGGGTTTTGCAGGGTTCATCAAAATCAACGTCAAACTTCTGATGCTCAGTTGCATCCTCGCTCTGCATATCGGCTGTTATTGGGGCTGCTTCATTACCAGGTAAATTGTGCAAGATGTGGGTTTTGTTTTTTTTTCTTTTTTTTTTTTTTTTTTTTTTTTTTTTTTTTTTTTTTTTTTTTTTTTTTTATTTTTTTTTTTTTTTCGATTCTAATATCCTACAATGGTTAGTTCAAAATGAGAGACGACGGCACAGGTAAGGGCAGGCGGGGCAAATCTAACAAATCCTTAAATAAATGTTAGCAAGAACGCGCCAAGAGAAACGTGGAGCAACGAGAGTCTACAAGGACATAAACACGCTTCTGGCGGAGTGGGTCGCGTCGAGCGTTTTGCGACTCGGGTCTTGATATAATTAGCGAATAGGGGCATAAAAGGAGGATACAAAAAACAAAATCAAAACTAAAATTGGAGAGGGCCCGGTGGTAGGGGGGTAATTTAGGGGAGGGCGGGCGGGGGTATCATAGTATGGGTTTGAAGATGTGGGGAAAGATTTGAGGAAAAGAAAAACGCCTACACGTATACTGCCCTAATGGGGCAAAAAAAATTTGAGCGCGATTTCAGAAGGCGGAACTTGTATAGTCAATTGGAATAACAAAACATCTTTGAAATGTGTGCAAAGTCTTAATAGGTTTATACTCATCTGCCATTGGTGGTCCATAGCAAAGCACAATATCGGTACTAATGACCTGTCATGTCAGTACTCATTTGACACTTGCAGCAAATATCGTCAGCAATGTTGTCAGAAATCCTCTGTGACATATGCCACTCACCTAGACTACAAAACATCTTTATAACCTAATCCTGAGGACTAACTAGATGTTAAATACAAAGACCTTTTGCAGCGCAACTCGCATAAAAACCGGTTCAGTAGATGTTTCCACCACCTTGTATGATTTATTTAATTTTCTGAGACATAAATTTCTTTTGAACTGATTCACGATTTCATGGAAGCAGTATTTGTAATATAATCTTTGCGTGTAGTTTAGTTAAAACAAGATGCAAATCCATAAAGTATACTTAGCTTCCCGGACTATTATCCTAGAATTACGCGTGAGGGGGGCTATTCCATAAAAGGACGGAATAAAAAAACCCGTCTTTTTCGGGGCCTGGTGTAGTAAGAAGCGGCGTTGTAATGGCTATTCATGTCATGCGTAAAGCATAACATCGGCTTCATTGTCTGTACCTAATGAATGAACGTACTTAGAAATTTACAAAAAAAAATGATCGTACAAAGAAACTTTACTTTCTCCGAGTTTTCCATAGAAGCAAGAAAACGGGCTATATGGGGCCGTTAGTTAACGGCTTAATACACGGTCGACAAAATCATGCTGATCGGGGCAAATCATCGGGCGTGACGCGGCATAATGAAGAACAGAAGGCCCACAAATGCTTTCAGAAATATCGAGCACTAAAGTATCTTCTAAGATTTTCTATCAAAAAAGAACAGTTATGTTAATCAGTAACTGAAAACATGTAATATGGACATAACACCGGTGGCAAAACAAAATCTGTGAAACGGGGCCATGAATAGAACAGTGCCTAACCTACTAATTTTTCAGAAAGATCAGTAGGCCAGTTAGGGGCTTTCTTAGATACTTCGGCATAAAGAAGAAAGACGCGTTATTCAAGGAGTCTCGTTATAGCGCGTTGTAAATGCACGCTATAAACGGTAAACTAGAAGATCGTAAGGGCAACTCCATCCCTTGACCCATAAGGAACTATACCCATACAAATTTTTCGAAATATGGTCCAGGTACTTCTGTCTGAAAATCTTCCTATAAAAGAAGAAAACCCGTTTATGGCGCGCCTTTATCGTACCGGCCTTTAGTAACGGCTATACACGGTAGTAACATCAAATCAGTCGGCATCGGGGGGATGGGGGCGGCGGGGGGGCAGTTCATCGCGTGACCTGTCAGTGAATGGAACTAACGGGCTCCAAATTTTCAGAAATGTCAGGGAACCGTGTAGCTTTTCTGAGACATTCTCAATACAGAAGGAAAAAAAAAGAAAATACTGGAAGGATCCAAGCCTTCATAAATAAAAGACGAGCAAAAACCGTTATGGGCCGCTATCAATAAAGGCCAGTTTAGTAACGGCGCTAAAACTGTAACTTTAAAAACATGCGGTGTCAATCAATCCATTTACCCATAATGGACTATGTGCCTTGGCTACTATAGGTCATCCTAATTGTTCAGAAAAAAAAAAAGATCGGGCCATTACTTTTCTTAGGGATTGATTCCTCTATAAAAATAAAAAATCGGTTTAGCAAGAGTTTAGGGCACGGGCCTTTACAGCCATATATAAAACAGCGGCTATAACGGTATGCACCAAAACATCGGTATCACATACCTGACGATCAGCCATAATGAAGCTATACCAGGCAAAGTTTCAGAAAAGAATGCGGCCAGAGGCGTTTTTCTGTAGTATCTTCCTATAAAAAAGGCTGTTTATACTAGGCCAAGTTATACCTCATATATAGCGGGCGCGTTTATATATCTGCCGTTAGTTAAAAGCAGCTATAGAACGTAACGTGAAACATCGGGCATGCACCCGTAACTCCCATGGTCACCATGATCGCTGGGCTAGTGCCTACTTTTTCACAAAGATTCGGACCGAGTACTTTTCCTGCGTGTATTCCATAAAGATAGAAAAACCGCTTAGGCAAAGCGGCGTTTAACGGCTAGCGGCCTGGTCATGGTAATACCACACCCTTCAGGGCGATCATGCCGTGATCCATAATGAACAATGACCTGCTAATATTTCCAGCAAGATCGGGCCCCTAGTAATTTCTGGAGCATATTTTTCTAATGAATAAAAAAATTCGTTTGAGGCCGTTTACAGGCATTAGTACCGGCCTATAAGAATATCGTAAAATCTAAAACACCGGGGCATTGAATTCTGACCGGGCATAAATGAACAATATCCTGGCACCTTTTTCAGACAAATCGGCCAAGTACTTTTCTGGACTAAATTGCCATAACAGAATAAAAAAACCGTTAACAGACCGTTACAGCGTTAGTAATCAGGCTTATAAGGCGGGGTAAATTAAAACATCGGGCAATCGGCATCGCTTGACCGCATTAACTGAAAAACCCTGTCTACTTTTGGGCAGAAGTATGCTGAGGTTCTAAGTACTTTTCTGAGATTTCGCATAAAGTAGTAGGAACCGTTACTCAGAGGCCGCGTTACAGGCCGTTAGTATTTCTGGGCTGGCTATAAAACTGGTAAACTAAAACATCGGGGCATCATCCGTGACCATACATTAAGCATAGCGCTACAAAGTTTCAAACAGCATCGGCCGGCAGTAGTTTTTTTGGTCTGGAGGGGGCGGATTGAAGCACATTTTGACGCACGTACGGCGGACGGAGGTCAGCAGCACACACACAATCTCGTGTGTGTGTGTTGTGTGTTGTGTGTTGGTGGTGTGTGTGTGTTGGTGTGTGTTGTGGGTGGTGTGGTGTGTTGTGTGTGTGTGTGTTTGTGTGGCCCCGCGTCGGCTCCGTGGGTCAAATATGTGTTTTCTTTCACTCGCTCGTTCAGAACAAAGGTGCTGTGGTGTTTGGGGGGGGGTTTTTTTTCAATGTCCAATTTTTATTTTTCATTCCATCTCGGGTCAAATATCAAAGTGTGTGCGTCTTTCTTTTGTTTGCTAAATTTCATCAAAAGGACATGCCATTCTCTGGATCAGAATTTGACGGCAAATCCGTGCGCGGGCGTTATAAGCTACAGGACCAGTTCGGGGCTCGGTCAGAGGGGGCTATACCATACAAGTCTGCAATGATGAGTCCACGTAGGCTTCCGGATGGCTAAATTTCTGTTTCACCATCTTTCACTGTGATGCCAAATCAAGGCCAACCTGTCCCCCCTTTTTTACTTGTAAGGGGCATAAATGCAGATACAAGTGCCAAAATTTCCACGTAAAAAAGAGACCCAATGATGAACCCCGAGTCGGTCCAGCTATTATGGGAAGGATTCCTGACAAAAAAGTCATGTTCTTTGGCGCGCATTATATCCCTGGGCCATAATGCCGC
This sequence comes from Conus betulinus, assembly GCA_016801955.1. NCBI lineage: Eukaryota > Metazoa > Mollusca > Gastropoda > Neogastropoda > Conidae > Conus > Conus betulinus. The sequence goes on along the minus strand of JADBJO010001246.1, from coordinate 852 downwards.
CCCATCGAAAAAGCGTAACTTAAATCTAATAATGGGCTAATGCCACAAGCATTAACCTGGGCATATTAATGTGGCCATGTGGTCAAACTATTCTTTCTCCGTGCTGGTGCAAAACGCCTGTCCATCAATGGCACTTGTCTGGCATCTACGGTGGTCATTACTGCTGGCCAGGTTGCTCCTGTGTGCAGTTCTGGGGGGGGGGCTGTAGACGTGGTCCATGTTTTACTCGGGGATTCTCACACACAGGGTATTTAAGCAACAATTGCTCCCCCCCCCTCTCGCCCGCCGCCTTCCGCCGCTCCCCCCCCCCCCCCATACACATAATACGTCCAACACCTCTACGCACCAAAAACCCCCCCGGCACACGTCTCTAAACAACAGCCTCTAGCCGCACCCTAATACCGGGCCCCCGCACCCCTCATCACAACACCACATCACAGCACACACACATGCACAACACGACACAACGCCACACACAGCACCATACTAGTTCCACCTCGCCGCGCGCCGTGCGCGCGGCTGCGGCAGCTCCACTGCACTTCACTCACGCACACGAACACATCACTCAACACACTAACACACACACGCAAACACGCAGAAATCACTTACACACAACAACCTCACAAACAAAGCACTGACACCCACATCGATCAGTCCAACCACAGAGCGAATTATTCCCACGGTATGGCGGCAGGAAATTTAACCGCTTGTCAGGGGGGAATAGCGAACCTCGACTGTATACTTATGCTGTTTTTTCGCGAATGGGTTGTCCTCATTAGTAAGCAAAAAAAGCTTGTTGTAAGACGCCTCGTTCAATTGAAATAGAAGAAAAAATAGTTAAACCCAATATTT
>JADBJO010001245.1:445000-455000 GCA_016801955.1 Conus betulinus | reverse complement strand
ACCAGCTAACCAATACCCAGTCATCACTAAGAACAACTGTACTCAAAGACACCTGTGTTGAACAGCTAAATACCCTTTTCTGCTACAATACCCAGTGACGCTGTCACTATAGATTCCATCAGATCTAAAGACCCTCAAGAACTGAACTTTTTTTTTTCGTGATAGAAACTTTACGTCTGAACTTTTTATATCCCACTGATGACAGTATTTGAGATGTATTGCAGCTGAACTATAAACCGAGGTTCCGTGTGTGAACGCACGCACAACATCTTTCACACACGTCAAATCCCATCACCAACTTTCGGAAGAGAAGGCCAGTTTGGCCGTTGGTATGGATGACAGGGTACACATAGCATGCACCTTCCCCGATGTTGGACTATGGCTGCCTTAATGGCGGGATAAAAAAAAAAAAAAAGGTCATACACGCGCACAAGTGTCAGAATAATCAACATGATGATTGTGGACACTAAAAGAAAGAAGAACGCACCTCAAACAATCAGATACCGGAGGAGTATACGGCCTAGACAGCAAATTTCTCGAACTCTCAGCTCCAGTAATCACAGATGTTGTACATCTGAAGTCCAGCATGTGCCTATGTCCCTCCTAAGATGTACCCCATGATGTCATCCTGCCAAGAAACAGGGGTGGGTCCCCGCCTAGCAGAGACAAAGACTCGGTGCTTGAGGCCAGTGCCGTCAGAGATCTCCCCCTTCCTTAGTTGCTTCATTGTAAGATAAACCCCGAGAATGTATCCGTTTGCATTCCACAAGCTTGTATTGTATGTCAGTGATGTAGGGTAATGTTAGTCTCCCACAAACATGGCAGAAAACTGGCGACGAGGATGTGTGAATAGTTCTTGTGTTGCAAAGATTGGATTAGTCTCCCTGTGACAACAAAAACAAACAAACAAACAACAACAACAACAAAAAACAGGTGCACCAGGACGAAACTATATTTACTATAGTTATGTAGGGTAATGTTAGTCACCTACAAATATGACAATAGACACGTACATCTTTGATATTTTCATTGACGAAAATCATGTTTCCAATGGTTTCCAAAAGCAAGTTATACCTGTCTTCAAGGCAGGTGACAACTCGGGTCCTGCAAACTGCTGACCAGTCTCAATCCTTTCCATTCTTTCCAAAACTTTGAGAGAGAAAAAAAAGACAAACAAACACAAAACCACATGAATACACAGCTGTTCCTTCATCCTGGACACCCCAGGTTCTGATTTAAAAAAAAAAAATGCATGTCACACGACTGTAATCGACCTGGTTGTGATGACTGGCGAAATAGCAACAACAACAACAGATATGGCGGTGTTCTATCTATTGATCTCATGAATACATTTGAAGAGAATGACCATAACCTTCTTGTTAGAAAAGTAAAAATGTTTGCCTTATTCATGAATACTCAAGCGTTTTTTTTTCATCGTATTTAACAATGGCAACATATATCTGTTATAGGTAACATGAATATGACTGTCTCCATGTTTAAAAACCCTTCACTGTGGCATCCTACAGGGCTCTACCTGGGTCCCTCATCGTTAACAATACGCCTCTCTGTTCTACACACACATCTTTCTGACGTTAATATTCTCGCAAAAAACTTCACCAAGAAAGTGCCAGTGAAACAGACTGAACTCAATCACACCTCGCTTCACCCCTGATATAAAATCCTTTACTGGCAGCCTATGGAGACCACCGTAACCCATCCTGGAGACAGAACTGTTCGTATTGCCTGCTCCGAGGCCTTTCGTCCACCAGATCGGACTCATCAGGGAGACACAGCTGACTGGGGTCCCTTGGCATCAAATAGAGATACATCACAGTGTACGATTCCGGGGTATTCTAACCACCAAGGGTTCAAAAACGGAATCCAACAGCACCTCAAAGTAGCTAGTCAAGGGGAGAAGATAAAGAAAATGTGAATGAAAAGTCGAGGCAATATAATCCTAAAATCCTTCACTGCCAGCCTATGAAGAGCATCGTAACACATCTTGAAGACAAACTATACGTATTGCCTGCTCCGAAGTCTTTCGTCCACCAGATCGGACTCGTCAGGGACGCACAGCTGATTGTGTCTGGGGGTCCCTTGGCATCAAATAGAGATACCACAGTTTACAATTCCATGGTGTTCTCACCACCAAGAGTTCAAAAACGGAATCCAACTACATCTGAAATCAGCCAGTGAGGGGTAGAAAAGTAAAACGTAAAGAAAGTGTGGTAAAGAAGAAGGTGCTGAACAACTAAAATCATGTATGAAGTATAAGGGTAAATCTTTGAGCCTATGCTCTCTCTCTCTCTCTCTCTCTCTCTATATATATATATATATATATATATATATATATATATATATATATATATATATATATTTGTTAAATATAGTATGGTAAAAGGAAGTTTTAAAATCATCAACAGATCTGTTTCGAGCGCTGGCTCTCCTCAGGATGGTGTTGTATGTATATATACATACATACATACTTAGTCCTCCCTGAGACCATTTTTTTTTTTCTTTTTAGTTTCCATTATTTCCATGGCTCCATCATCAACACAAATACAATATAATGCAATTACAGAATAGAAAACAAACAAAAACCAAATTCTGGGAGAAGGGAAGCCACCCTGCATGTCAAAAACACCCTTTGCGTAAGGGTTGCGCCTCATTATAACGTCTCCCCACCCCACTTTTTTTTTTTTTCTTTTTACTTTTTTTCTTTTCCTTTTTATCCTTTAAACAGCTTTGTTCCTAAGCTCTTCACCTCCAAATCAACAACTATTTCTGACATAATTATGGGGAATCATAATCAGACAGAATGTCTTGTTTCGATCTCTAGTCCGTCTTAAAAGTCAACATTGTTTCTCAGACAAAGTCGATTTTAAACGGAGCGACGTTAATCATAAATGTTTTGAAAACTTCTCTTTTGTTCGTCTTTTATTTGTAATTATGAATATGTCACACTGCGTGACTCGCCGATCTTTATACACTTCCTTGTGATGTTAGGGGAAAAAAAAACGCTATGAAATCAACTGCTGCATGTACACTCAGACACACACGCTCGCGCTCAAGGCACAGGCACTCGCGCGCGCACGCACATTCACTCATGTGTCCATGATGCACTCACACACATGCTCGGTGTGTGTGTGTGTGTGTGTGTGTGTGTGTGTGTGTGTGTGTGTGTGCGTGTACGTGCGTGCGTGCGTGCGTGCGTATGTGTGTGTGTGTGTGTGTGTGTGTGTGTGTGTGTGTGTGTGTGTGTGTGTGTGTGTGTGACATGTAAGCATACACCCATTCACGGGACTCTCTCACACGCACGCACGCACGCACGCACGCACACACACACACACACACACACACACACACACACACACACACACACACACCGAGTCTGACCCCTTGGTTTAAAGAAAATAATTATCATCGAAGTAAGTGTAGCAGGCTGGCCTTGTGGGTAAGGCGCGAGACTAGTGTTCAATGGTCCGGTGTTCAATTCCCACCTTTCTCACCAAGTTTCTCTCTCGCTCTCTCTCGATATAAAATGCATTTACCGTTGAATCTACACAGACATATCAAAATTATTACAACAACATTCAGAATGGGTTTTTCCAGTAATATTGCTGTACATAGATGGCGATACAAACAACATACCCCTGTTGATTTAATGTGTCCACTGAGGAAAGAAGACGACCTTTACGAAACGAAATAAGGGACCATTATATACTATAGATTTCCAAGTCTTTTCAGATTAAGTTTAGTTCTAGCTTTCAATAATGAACGAACAACTAAAAAATCTGTCCATTTACCTATACAAAGCATTTAAGTCACGGTGTGTTCTTGTGTGACATTGAATCTTTGAGCCTATGCCACGTTAGGCGGGTTTCTGTCTCTTGAAAATCTCTCTCCCTCCCTCTCTACTACTCTTGCTCTCCCCTTCCCCCCATCCTCTGTCTCTTTCCCCTCTCCTCTCTCCCTACCTCAACTTCTCCCCCTCTCTCTCTACCTCCTTCTCCCCTCTCACTCACTCCCTCTTCTCTCCCCCGATTACAAATCTAGATCTGATTACACTGTGTGTTAATAATATACACTGTTCGAACCAGAACTAAACTATATCTATACAAATTGGGGAAGGGGATTAAGACTAACTAATTAGATCACCTGTGTCTTCAATGGATTGACAATTGGCGGTAGCTTGTTCCCCTCACAAGTCCATCCACAAAGCTACCTGGGTTTCACCGGACCACCACACAGAAAACCAGATTGACCACATTTGTATCGGCAACAGCTTTAGGAGGTCACTACTGGAAGTCAGAGCAATGAGAGGGGCAGATGTTGGATCGGACCATCACCTTGTTGTGGGGAAGTCAAGTTTCAAACTGAAGAGACATGCCAGGAACACCAACAAGATAGGGAACAGATTCAACGTGGACAATGCTAAAAAGACCTGCAGACAAAAGACAGCTTCAATGTGGAACTTTCCAACAGATTTGACACATTAGCAGCATCCCTTGTCGATGAAAAGCCCTCACTAGAACAGCTCTGGGAACAATCAAAGGCAGTGCTTACTGAAACATGTGAGAAGATTCTGTGAAGGAAGACAAGAGTCCACAAGCCCTCGTGTCAGCAGCAGAGACACTGAGGAAAGTGAAAGAGACAAAGGATAGGAAAGCAACAGTCAACATTAGCAAGACCAGAGCAAGTCAGTCAGAGGCGCAGAAACTGCACACAGAAGCACACAAAGAAGTGAGGAGAAGCATAAGACAGGACAAGGAGAAACTATGCGGAGAACCTGGCAGAAGAAGCACAAAAAAAAAGCAGCCGGACAGAAGAACATGAAGGAGCTGTACAACACAACACGAAGTTAGCAAGGAGTCGACGAGTGACAGAGGCACCTGTGAAGGACAAGGACGGGAACACGCTCACCAACCCAGATGCCCAGTTGCACCGCTGAAAAGAACACTTCCAGGAGCTCCTCAACCGGCCAGCACCACCAGATCCACCAGACATACCACCCTCCAAGACACCACTAGACATCAACACCAACCCCCCTACCAAGGAAGAGATCCAGAAGGCCATCCGACACCTCAAGCACAACAAAGCACCCGGCCCCGACAATATCCCACCGGAAGCAGTCAAGACTGGCAGCGAAGCAACCATCAACATGCTTCATGAACTCTTCCAGAAAGTTTGGGAGACCGACGAACTACCCAGAGACTGGAAGCACGGCTACCTTATTAAGCTCCCTAAGAAAGGAAACCTGAAGGAGTGCAAGAACTAGAGAGGCATCACACTGCTCAGCATCCCCGGGAAGGTCTTCAACAGAATCATCCTCGAGCAGCTGAAGGACAACATCGACAAGAGGCTGAGAAAAGAACAGGCTGGATTCCGCAGTGAAAGATCATGCACAGACCAGATAGCTGCTCTCCGTATCATCATCGAGCAATCACTGGAATGGAACTCGCCCCTGTATGTCACCTTCGTCGATTTCGAGAAGGCCTTTGACAGCATCGACAGACCAACCCTCTGGAAGCTTCTTTCCCACCATGGCGTCCCAGAGAAGTTCATAAACCTCATTCGAGCAGCATATGAACCATCAACATGCCAAGTGGTACACGGGTGGATCCCTGACGGAACCCTTTGACATCTTGAGCAGCGTTCGTCAGGGCTGCCTGCTCTCATCGTTCCTGTTCCTGATTGCCATCGACTGGATCATGGAGAGAACGATGCAGGACCAACAACGAGGCATCCAGTGGACCCTGACCTCCCCAGCTGGAAGACATTGACTTTGCTGATGATGTTGCCCTCTGTCCCACCGTCACAGCCACATGCAGGAGAAAACCGCTGCCCTGGACAGTACTGCCGCACGGACAGGACTGAAGATCAGTAAGGCAAAAACCAGGGTGATGAGGATCAATGAGGCCAACGACAACAACATTGTACTACTAGACGGAGAAGACCTGGAGAACGTCGACAGCTTCACATACCTCGGCAGCATTGTCAGCAAGGACGAGGGCACAGACAAAGAATCCAAACAAGAACGGGCAAGGCATCCGCAGCTTTCAAGATGCTCCGACCTGTCTGGACCTTACACACCATCTCTGCAAAAACCAAGATCCGCATCTTCAACACAAATGTGAAGTCTGTGCTTCTCTAGGCCTGTGAAACGTGGCGCACCACCAAGTCATCGACACACCGCTTGCAGACCTTTGTGAACAGATGCTTGAGGTACATCTATCGCATCAGGTGGCAGGACATGGTCACAAACGAAGACTTGTGGAGAAGAGCTGGACAAGAGCCCATTGAAAATCAAAAATAAGCGCAGGAAGTGGGGCTGTCTTGGCCATACCCTCAGAAAAAACGGCATCCAGCGTCGTCCGCCATGCCTTGCGATGGAACCCACAGGGAAGACGCAAGAGAGGCTGACCGCACACCACCTGGAGAAGATCAACGGAGGTGGAGACAACTCGACTGCTGGAAGTCACCGCCCAGGACAGGCAAAGATGGAGAAGGCTCGTAGATCACCTATGCTCCAGTAGGAGCCAACGGGATTAACAACAATAAGATGACTACCTAATAAGTCGTGTAGGCATACACGCTGTTCAACCGTTTCAATGGTATCGGTCAGTTGTTCACCGTGGCCTGGTTAATGTTTGATGCAAGAACGTAAAATACTGATGAGCATTAAAAAAAAAAAAAAAAAAAAAGAAAAGAAAAGAAAAAAAAAAGTGGAATCAGTGGGTGCAAATCGAAAGCCCGGCTGCGCACTGTCGAATCCTTTGACCATCACAGGAGCTGTCTGGACCTCCTGGTAATTTATGTGCATCCTCTCCATGCTTGAAAACCGCGCTGCCTGGACTTGACCAATCAGGTGCCGAAATTTTGTCACATGATCAAAGGGAGCCTCAGAAAGCCGTTTTCAGGCCTAGGCCTAGCCTATCGCGGGGATGGTCCATAATGTTGGTCTTGTTTCATACAAAAGGTCAAGACACACACACACACACACACACACACGTGCGTGTGTGTACATTTTTTTTTTTTTTTCAAACCATCCTTACACACGTCTCTCACTCTGAGGGATGGAGGTTGAAGTACAGAGTGGCATTATTTTCCCCCCTCTCTCAGGTTCATCTCTGCTCAGGCCTTGCTGATGTCTGGACCTGGCTCGTGCGTCGTCTGAACATGCAGAAGGGAAGAAGGGGGGTAACTGATTTCTTTTTTTTTTTTTTCGGTTCACCTCCCCTGTCTTGTCCGTGGCAGTCTTCCAGGGTCACTCACTCTAGCTTCCCTTTAAAAAAAGTGATCGAACTCTCTCGTCTGGTCGCAGCAGTCCCAGGTTCAACCACTCCGTATGGAAGCCACCCATTGTAGGAGGCACTGCACAGCCGATGAGTCACGTTTGGTGGTGTTCGTTTATGTCTGTTCGACTCCAGAATATGCAGAACAACACCTACTAAGCTACCAACTTCACTTAGTTGGTAGCTTAGTAGCTCAGTTGCAGAGCCAGAATCAATCAATCATGTACGTACAGAAGGCCGGGAACATGCTCAGTGCTAGAGCGCGCTGACGTACAGAAGGCCGGAATATGCTCAGTGCTAGAGCGCTGCGGTTGCCGGTTCGAATCACTGCCGGGTCGTTTCGGTACAGAGGGATCTTTCTCTCAGAGTTTACATTGGTTCTGACTCCATTTCCTATACAGTCCTTCGAACGAGACTATAAAAACCAAGGTTCCGTGTGTGAATGCACGCATAACATCTTGCACACACATAAATCCTATCGCCAACTTTCGAAAGAGAAGGCCAGTTTGGCCGTTGGTATGGATGACATGTTGCACAGAGCATGCATCTTCCCCGAAGTTAGAGTATGGCTGCCTTAATGGTGCGATTAAAAAAAAAAAAAAAAAAGACTCACACAGAACTCCACTCCCTTTGTTGGGTAGATGGGATTAATCCTTGCCTGCCTCCGAGAGTGTCTGTTGGAGTATCACCGTACGCAGAAGAATAAAAAAAAATGACCCCTGTTCATTCATCCCCAAAACAGTCCTCGTTGAACATTCAATGTTGGTGCTGTTAACTTCCTGATACGAGTTCTCCACAGGTTGGTTGTGGGTGATGGTGTGTGGGTGGGAGTTGTGTGTGTGTTTGTGTGTTCATGTGAGTGTGTGTGTGTGTGTGTGTGTGTGTTCATGTGAGTGTGTGTGTGTGTGGTGGTATTTGTGTGTGGTGTTGCATATGTGTGTGTGTGTGTGTGTGTACGTGTGTGTGTTGTGTTTTGTGTGTTCATGATTGCATGTGTGTGCATCTTTTACATGCATGCACAGATGTTGTGTAACACAGAAACACACTTGCATTCACATACACACAGCGTGATTTCTCTTTGGCTCTCTCTCTCAGACGAAAAGCAGATTCCCTTGTGATCTGAAGCTTGCTTTATCATATCTCTGATATTTCACAATCACAAACAATCCAAAACACGCTTAAAGATGTCAACAAACAATGATGTGAAACACATGAAGCCGCCTGCTTCACCACTGACAGACAGCATGACATATGGCTGGCTATACAACACTAAAATCAGCAGTGGAAATAAACTAAACAACTGTACAAAATCAACAATTTAGATTAAAAAAATATATATATATCACAGATCAATTTCATGCATGTGACAAATCTGGCCTGATCAAAAGCCTAGTGTATTTCTCAAATTTTAGAAACATCAGAATGCAAATGAGAGAGGACAGAGTTGTACATACATGTTCAAAACTTCTTTTTTCTGTTTAGTATTTGTTTTCATACACTCTGTGTAAGTCATCCTTTCTTTAGCTGCTAGTTTCTATATCAGTCCCTAAATTCTATTTATTTTCTATTTTTTTCTGTTCACTAAACTCTATTCAAAGAAAAAAAAAAAGAGGAAAGCACATACACGCATGTTCAACAGGGGATGCGCAAGGGGGGGGGGGAAAAAGTAGTTGTTTCCCTTTGTACCATAAAGTTGGGTTTTTTTTCCCCTCTTACAAAATGATTGTGAAAATTGAGATTATGATTATGCCAGTGTCTTTAAATTTCCTTCCAGAAAATAAACAAAGCTGCACTGAACTTAATTGATGGGTTCACCTAACTAAACTAAGCTGATCCGAATGTATCTAATATTTAAAGCTACTCTCGTTTTCTTAGGAAAAAAAAAAAACAAACAAACAAAAAACACAAAAACAAAAAAAAGTGAACCACAGTATTATTACAAAAATGCGGTAGCAACAACAACAACATCATAATGTGCAGACAAAATCTGTCCAAAATGAACGACCGACACATGACAAAGCATGTGACATGAGACGAAAGCGAAATGTCATTTGTCGACGACAATCATCAAAACATGACAGAAATAACTAGGGGTGCGAAAGGGGGGGGGGGGGGGGGGGGGGGGGGGGTGGGTAGGGGAGACTGGAGTAGAAAATGATGTGAGAGCGAATCAAAATGGTGAGAACAGTTTCTTGATGTTTCACTGTTTTCGTTTCACAGCGCCCAGATGACCATACAAAGCCATATGGAAGTGAGTGGGGGAGGAGAGGTGGCGGGAGGGAAGGAGGGGGGGGGGGGGGGGGGGGGGGGGGGGGGGGGGGAGAATACTGTGATGAGCAAACAAAGAATAACTGACAGAAATACATAGAGAAAGGAAGAAAACAGGGAACATAGGCAATGTAATACTGCAGACTGGTGTCCCGTCTATCACAGAGATGGGGAAACATACAACATGGCCAAAGAAATCACATCGAGAGTGATCTCATGGCGACTGACATAGTTACTAAAAAAAATAAATGATAATAATAATAATCATGAGGATAATGTCAATGATATCTGGATGTTGGGAGATGGGATAAAGTAGGGCTGAATAAATAACAGACCGACATACTTTGACACATGCACTTATCAAATGTAATGGTGATAAGACCCTCTGCATAAAACTATTATGCTGTACGTGTTAAATTTTAGCAATTTACACATAT
>JADBJO010001245.1:425000-437500 GCA_016801955.1 Conus betulinus | reverse complement strand
TCTGTGTGTGTGTGTGTGTGTGTGTGTGTGGGGTGCGTGCGTGCGTGCGTGCGTGCGTGTGTGTGTGTGCATGCGCACTTTTCTCTGTTTTTTTTTGGGGGGGGGGGGGGGGGGGGGGGGGGGGGGGGAGAGGGTAGTTAGAGTGAAGGTGGGGGGGGGGACATATTTCAAGGCAGCATACTTTCTTCTTTTCACTCATGTTTTCTCTCCAAAGGGCATTATGATTTATTGTCAAGATCGACATTACTTTTTTTCATACAGACAAACATAAACCTGCTTGTTCGCTCACACATGCATGCTTACACACATGCACGTGCACGCACACACACACACACACACACACACACTTGCATGCACTCACACGCCCGCGTGCGGGGGCGCACACACACACACACACACACACACACACACACACACACACACACCCTTCCTAAGCCCCTGTTCCCTTCCCCAATTTCATAATTCCATTTCTCTCTCTTTTCTCTGCATGTATGATTTTTTACATAAAAAATTTCCCTTCAATTCTTATTGCATTCATTTCTTTCTTCTTTTTTTTTTTTTTTATCAAAGTTGATGTCGTTTCCTTCAAATGTGAGTTTTAAACCCTTTGGTGCATGTCGTTGAGAAAGAATGACTGGAAGGGATGGATGGAGCGGAGACGGAGAAAAGGCGCAGGACTGAACAGGAAAATGTATCCCTTCCATGGTCCCTAACATTTTGACTGTGCTTGAAAGGGGAAATGAATCGTTAAAGGGAGACAAAGCACAATGCCATAGTACCAACTTACTGAAGATGCCGAGGAAAACCTAGAACCCTGAGAGCCGAAGGAAACGATGAACACGTAAAGTCAACCAACATAGAAATAAGCAGTAACTATTGTTACATATAATGAGGGTTACAAAGACATCTTTTCACTCAGCTCTCTCATACCTGCATGGTAGGGACAGAAATCAACGAACATTTCTATAAATTTGTGCTGTGAACATCTGTAATAAAATAGTTCAAACTTAGCTTTGCTTGCATCATATCTTTCTTTCTTTCTTTCTTTCTGCCTATGCAGGCTGATACTCCTGCGGACACTCCCTGTGTAGACAGGCAAGGATTAATCCCATCTACCCAACAAAAGGAGTGGAGGTTTGTGAGTATGACCGTTTTTTTATCCCGCCATAAAGGCAGCCATACTCCAACTTAGGAGAACGTGCATGCTATGTGTAACGTGCCATCCATACCAACGGCCAAACTGGCCTTCTCTTTCGAAAGTTGGTGATGGGATTTAACGTGTGTGCAAGATGTTCTGCATGCGTTCACACATGGAACCTCAGGTTATGGTCTCATTCGAAGGACTGTATGGGGAAATAGAGTCAGAACCAATGTTAACTCCGAAGGAAAAATCCCCCTGCACTGAAACAGCCCAGCGGAGATTTGAACCCACAACCCCAGGATCACAAGTCCGGTGCTCTACCAACTGGGCTATTCCGGCCCGCCCCCCACTTGCATGATATCAAAGCAAAGGATCATGGCAGATGAGGGGTGGAAATCAAATCTGGAATTGGCGCCAATTTTGATGGGATAGTCTTCTTTAGCTATTTTGAACACAAAAAAAAAAACAAAAAAAAAACTATCCAACCATACGTGTATCAACATACAACTTATCCCTCAGAACACTTAAATGAAGCAGCAAACACAGATATGCGCATACAGCAATTAAAAATGTAGCCAATACACATAATGCCTGTAGCAATAAAAAGAAGTAGAAACACATACGCATGTGCAGAAATAAGCTCTGACTGAACCATTCACGCAGGTAATGAAATGATAAACACATACATCTGCCTGTGGCAATTAAGCTGGAAACACGTTTACGTGTGTAACTAAATATGCAAACAATCAACCAAGTAGACATCTAAATGAAGCTTCAAAGACTTGAACAACCTGACAGAGATGTGTAACAATGAATGCACTGGTGCTGTCTTCTTCAATAAATGTCACAAACAATATACAACAACATTTCAAACAGGTTTTTTTTTTTTTTTTTTTATTTAAGAACAGGTTGCACATCATTCAATATATTCTAAGACTATTCTTGAATTTTTTTTTTTTTTATTAGACAACAAAATAAATCGATGCACTTCCCCAACAGACATCCTCTTTACAATGAACATATAACCATCAAAGAAATCAGTAGAAATTCTTAACTGTATTCCAAACTCATAAGAGTTTCTTTACTTTCATTTTAATCGTACAAACAATTTTTTTTTTTTCTGCATCATCATAATAAAACGGAATAAATTCTTCATTTCATGCAAATGGGTTACATTTAACAGGAATGCTGGGCTTTCTTTCATGCACCTATGGGCCTCTCCAGATATATTTCATCATGGGATACCCCTTTAAACACAGTCGCTTTGTTTGTGAATATCACTGAGATATTTGTACAAAGGAAGGATAACTATTTTAATTAAAAGCTAAAAGACACAAATATGAGATAAGTTATTTTTATCTGCTTTACTGTTGAGATGCTGTTGATACTGTCACAGCTTTGTCATTTTACCACGTACTTTTACCAGTCTATTTATCCCTACTAAAACTGGAGAACACACACAAACACACACACACACACACACACACATACACACACAAATGAAAAGCAGAAAAAACAGACCTAGCAATAATAAAAAGTCCAAAATCTATGTCAGATTTTTTGTTTGCTCTATCTCTCCACTCATCACCTACCTGAGTCTCTTTCTGGCGTTTTTCGATCTCCTGGTTACGCTGTTGGCTGATCCATTTGTCCTGAAACTTGTGTTCCAAGAGGTCATAGATGGGCGTGGACGGTCTGCACAGGGGTCAAGGACATTGTAAGGGGTCATGAACCAGGCAGCACCACACTGGCTGAGAGAAAATGTTACTGCTACAGTGCTACTAAGAAAAGAAAAGTAGGGATTTGCATGACGTTATACCAAATCATCACATGCATTTTGGAATTCATGTGTTAAGGTCAGTGTCTGTTCAATGCACAGTCAAAAAATGTGGTCTGAGATGCGGTAAGAAGCACCATTATGTTTGTAAGTTCCATCTTAACAATAAATAGGCACACATACAAATGAAAACTGTGTCCAAAAGCAGAACTCAAATCCAGCACACACTCCCTACTTAACTGCACTACAAACTTTTGGACCACATACCTCCAAATGTGTTACCTGGGGACTTTGAAGGTTTAGAAACAAAGACCTCAACGTCTTGACAAAAAAATGTTTCAATTTGTTTACCAAGACAGCTCCATATTTTGGACCCAGTTACTTCTCTAATAATTAATGTAGGGGACTTCAACATTTTGGATCAGGTACTGAACAATTTTAGATCAAGAAGCTGTCATATTTCAGAACCTAAGGGCCTCTATATGTGGATACACACATCTCCAAATTTAGAACCTGAAGCCTCAAAATTTTCAATCCACAGATCTAAAAATTTTGAACCCAGATACCTCAACGTCTTGGACCCACAGATCTAAATATTTTGGACCAAGACACCTCAAATTGCTAGCCCACAGATCTAAATGATTTTAATCACCAGTTCACTTTGAAGAAGGCTCTTTGAGTCAAACTTTTACTCCAATGGACCTTTTACAAGCAAGGTACTTTTTAATGTTCCGTGTTTCACAGATCTATATGTTTTAGACCCAGACTCCTAAAATGTTGAACCCACAGATCTAGACATTTTGGACCAAGACACCTCAAAATTTTGGACCTACAGATAAAAAAAAAAACCCAGATGCAAAGCATATAAACATACTCCCAGTTTATCTTGAATACACGTGTACATGTACCAATTTTCATCCAGATCGGACAATGAACAAACCTATGAATTTTCAGAAAGATCGTCCCAGAAGTTTTGTCTGGAGTGAGTGGAACACATTTTGACCACGGACAGACACACAAACACACAGACAGACACACAGACAGCATTTCTTCGTTCCTATTGTAAAGTACTCCCTGTTCTGTAAGAACTAGAAGTACAAAAAAATGGAACCAGACACCTAGAAATTTTGGACCCACAGAAAAAGAAATGCTTGGAATCCAGAGACGTCCATACTGTGGAACAAGACTTCACAATTGTTAACCCTAAGACCTCAACATTTTTTATCCACAGATCTCAGTATTCTCAATCCAAAAATCTTTACATTCTGGAACGGAATGTTTTGCACCTGTAGACCTTAAAATTCTGGACACAAAAAGCTCAATGTTTTGGACTCAGAGACCTCAATATCTTGAGCCCAGTCGACTTAAAATTTCGGATAAAAAAAAAAACCCCTCAATATTGTGAAATTTTTTTATGAAGCCTAACACAGTTACATAACGACTCTATAAGAACACAAATTGGCATGCAGTGTAACAGAAAGAAGTCATCTTGTAAAGGGAAGTAAGTGTCAAATGGAGTTTGAATAGTCAGCCCCTCAACTCCAGGATTGTTGCCCCTCATTCAGTCTCTCACCTTGTAGGCAGCCCGAAGACCATGGTAGGTGGCAGCCGCCGTGTTCGTGTTTTCTTGCCAGTCTCGGTGGCTGAAGTTTTCCGGCGAATATCGTGAGTGGCTCTGTAGTCGAAGTTCTCTTTGGCGGTGACCAGGCCGGCTGACACGGCTGAACGATTCAGCGCCATGAAGTCGCGGTCCGGCTGCTTCTGTGGGCGGTCAAAGGGCAAGCTGCTGCTGCCTCCCACCCCATCCTCGCAGGGCTGGCAAAAAAAAAAAAAAAAAAATTACTGTTTTATAAAAAAAAAAAAAGTGTGAACGGAAACTGCCAGGTATAATTCCATTATTAAAGTTCCCTGAAGAAGACCCCACAAGGTCAAAATATTGAGACACTATCAACGTGGTTGTTGTTTGTTTCTTTGTTTGGACGTTTTTATATATATATATATATATATATATATATATATATATATATAAGAAATAAAATATATATATATATATATATATGTCTTCAAATCACAATATAATCTAACCACTGGTGATACAGATACTGTGACAGATATTTGAATCTGCTTTGATCGCTGATCATCACACACGGCAGCCTGATCACGAGCATCAGGAGATAGAGAGCAGAAGGGGGTGCCACAAACTTCTCCTGGGCAGAGTGGGCCAGCAGTTCACCATCGCCAGGCTTCCCACAGGACGTGCAAGGCAACCGATTGCAAGCTGAGTTATTGCCCTTGCCATGACTGCAAGCTGAGTTTTTGCCCTTACAATGACTGCATGCTGAGTTACTGCCCTTACCATGGTTGCAACCTGAGTTATTGCCCTTACCATGACTGCATGCTGAGTTACTGCCCTTACCATGGTTGCAACCTGAGTTATTGCCCTTACCATGACTGCATGCTGAGTTACTGCCCTTACCATGGTTGCAAGCTGAGTTATTGCCTTTACCATGACTGCAAACTGAGTTATTGCCCTTGCCATGACTGCAAGCTGAGTTATTGTCCTTACCATGACTGCAAGCCGAGTTATTGTCCTCACCATGACTGCAAGCTGAGTCATTGTCCTTACCATGATTGAAAACTGAATTATTGCCCTTATCTGTAACCTCCCTCACTGTCAGTTTGGCCAGGTGGGGCAAATTGTACGGCACATACATCAGCACGGCCCATTCCATGTCGACATGAGAGACAGAACGTGGTCAGATTGGGCAACGATGTGCCAGACGCTGTGGAAGTGTCTGGGGGAAAAATGAAGAACAAAACCAATCTCTTATCTTCTTGAATTTTGTCAGAAGACGGATATTAAATATGTGATTCAAAAAGATAAGTGTTTGCTTGTCCTTCATCTTCATTGTCCTGAATGTTGTTTATCTTGCCTGAAATTCCATGTCATGTTCCACTCACAGTTAAAAGCTTTTTTTTTTTTTTTTTTTTTTTTTAAGATTGTTGGCACTTGCACGATGTGAGACATAAACCCTTTCCAGCAGACTTCATGAAAACACTGTTCAGAGACGTCCCACCTGACGTGATCTTTGAGTTTCTGAAAGAGGTTGACATTTTTCATCTGATCTAAGATTTTATGGAAGAAAGATTTTTTATGAAGTTTCTGGTACACTTTTAGAAGATGTATTTTAAAGAGATGTGTGAAAGGTTGTTGGGTTTTTGTTGTTGTTGTTGTTGTTGTTGTTTTGTTCATGACTTGTGAGTTGATTTTAACATGGTGACAGCCGTGATATGGCCCTTTGCAGCGGGCTGGGCTACAAGCAACATTACCTTACCTTACCTTATCTTGCCTGAAGAAGACCTAAGAGGTCGAAACGAGTCGTGTTTTGTCTTGTAATTTGTTGACCCCCCTTCGCCGCCTGGCGGATTAATTGTAATTTTTCCTTTAAAATAAAACAAATTTTCTCACCCTGTTACTGGCACCATGGTCACACACTGACAATGGCCAAATATGTGTAGAAGATGCTGATGGTAAACCTAAAGCTCCACACACACACATTCACATACAACATTGTCTACGGAGCAACTTTGTGTGCAACGCTGCGAGTGCAGCACCTGAGGCACCTAACAAGTTCAAAAATTGCTATTTCCGTTGCCTGTTTTATCTGACGTGTTATCATTCTTATGGGGCGGGTTTTAGTATTAGATTTGTCCCCCTTTCCTGCCCTACTCTTCTATCCCTGTTTGCTGTATCATCTGAAGGGTGTCAACCTCAAACCTGCCTCACCCAATCTGTCAAAATATTGTTGTACCAGCTTTGGTGGCCTCACCGCCTTAGCTAGCAATGCACTCCACAATCTGCTGGGTACATTACAAACCGCACAACCATTAACCACATACTCTAGCTATCACCACATATGAAGGGAGGCAACCATGCGCGCGCGCGCGCGCACACACACACACACACACACACACACACACACACACAGTATGTGTGTGTACAGAAAAAAGAGAGTGTAGAGAGAGAGAGAGACAATTGACAATTGACAAAGAATTTATTGGCAACAGCTCTTTCGGCTCTAATGCCAAGGAAGCGCAAACAATCAAAATGTAAAATTACATCTGGCGACAATCGAAAATAAATGCAAAATCAAACAGCTTTGCAGAAACATCCATTAGTATTGGGTCGTAATCATCGACCAACCGACCTATGAATCATCAATTAGTGACAGTTGCTATCTTTTTCTTTCAAAATGACAATAACACATTGTAGATATCTAACAGAGTTCCATTTTCATGATAAATAATCTGCTAACTAACAATCTAAATTTTTCTTTCTAATATTATTTGCTTTCGCAATGAACGCAGCAAGTGATCTAATAATGTCTTCATTTTCAGATGTCAGTATTTTTCTTTATGTTATATCTTTGCGCGTTGTATTTACTAAACAGACTACTTGTGTTTCGTAATTCATTATATTCACAACAATCGAATAAGAAATGCATCTCATCTTCGAAACCATTCGAACATAACGGGCACCGAACTCATGATCGAATCTGAAGTAAACCACCTTTTATGTGAATATAAACCTAAGGTTCTTGTTCTAAATCTGACAAGTGAGTCCCTATGCCATTTATTAGTTATTACACCAAGATATTTTTCAGGATATAAAAAAATCTTTAAAGGAATAATACCAACTGTATTTATCATTTCCAACCACAGTGGAATGCCAGTTTTGCTTAAAACAATCAATCAGTCGCTGCTTAAAATTCAGACAAAAACATTTTCTCACTACCTACCCCTTGTGCAATCCAAACAACGCCAAATCCATTTTCTATTAAAACCTTTTTAACATCCGACACCCAGTTGTATACTCCTATTTCCATTTGTCTGAAAAGCATTTCATATGCCTGTCTACATATACGATTTAGATTCCTAGAGAGAGAGAGAGAGAGAGAGAGAGAGAGAGTGTGTGTGTGTGTGTGTGTGAGCGAGTGTACAGAGACAGAGAGAGAGAGTAAAAAACATACACAGAGAGGGTCACTCACACACACACACACACACACACACACACACACACACACACACACACACACACACACACACACACATGCACGCATGCATGCATGCACACACACATATACACACACACAGACATACACACACCACCCCCCCCCCATCACCCACACACGCACAACACACACACACACACACACTGAACACCAAACAAACACATTAAGTAACAGACAATGTAATCAACCACTCCAACTGTAACAACACAGTTCTCAAATCAAGTTCACAATGGCCCACAAACGTATACCCCAAGATCAGCGAACCATGTCACACAATCACTGAACCAACACAAATCACTCAGCCATGCTCAGAAAGCAAACAATCAAGGCAGACTGGCCCCACTCCATAAACGCTGATCCCGTCTATATCCTGGGAACATGCCCAGCTTAAGAGGCCGCTGAGCAGAAACGCTTAACGACAGGTCTGTTTTGTGTCCTGAAAACTTTGGGGTAACGCAGTGGGGGGATTGATCTCTTTCACTGGAGTGATTATGTTGTTGCCCTTATATGGAACAGTAGCGAGTGTGAAGCCTTGTAAGAACGGTTTTTCAGAGCAGTGCCGTTGCCATGTCATTTTGGAAAACGTGAAAAATCTACTGACAGTTTCAGATAGGTGATGCTGTTGCCTTTCTATGCGATCGTGCACTCTGTGCGGTTTTTGTTTTTGTTTGTTTTAAATAGCCACAGCATTATTATCTTGTCATACACAAAAGAAGAATGTACGATAGTTTCAAGAATTGATTTCATTGTCATCGTAGTATCTCTAAATTAGTTTTAAGAATTGATTCATCGTCATCTCTAAGGATCATAGTATCTCTAAATAATGGGAATGTGTGTGTGTTTGTGTGTGTGTGTGTGTGTGTGTGTGTGTGTGTGTGTGTGTGTGTGTGTGTGTGTGTGTGTGTGTGTGTGTGTGTGTGTATGTGTGTGTGTATGTCTGTGTGTTGATGCATATGTGCAGCACATTTCTATGTTTACAAATGAAATCATTTGCAGCGTAAAAGACACATCAATTTTTATCCCCCCAAAATCTCTGGCATACAATCATATTCTCTCTCTCTCTCTCTCTCTCTCTCTCTCTCTCTCTCTCTCTCTCTCTCTCTCTCATTCATTTGCAGTATAAAAGATACATCAATTTTTATCCCCAAAAAATCTCTGGCATACAATCATTCTCTCTGTCTGTCTGTCTGTCTGTCTGTCTCTCTCTCTCTCTCTCTCACACTCTGCATATTAAGTCATGCAATGTTGCCACCACACTGAATGTACAAGTTTGGCATAGCCTGTGCAGTCTTTGCCACTGTTTTGAGCTGTCCATACAAGAAAAAGGGCTTTGACCTAAGTCTCAGGTGGATTCGATCTGCGGCAAGTGTCTTCCCAACGTTTTGCATTGTTAACAGGAGAAAAAGGGGGCCGTACATCTCACGTCAGTCACAGCTGCGGAGAGTATCGTCTTTCCCTCTCCCAACAAAAACTCTTTGTGTGTTCTACCTGTTTTTCCTGATTTCACGACAAGCGCGGATTGTGAGGTTACAGAAAGTATGTTCGCGCTGTGTGAGAGAGTGAGTGTGTGAAGGAATATGTGTGTGTGTGTGTGTGTGTGTGTGTGTGTGTGTGTGTGTGTGTGTGTGTGTGTGTGTGTGTGTGTGTGTGTGAGAGAGAGAGAGAGAGAGAGAGAGAGAGAGCTGTTCTTTGTTTGACTTCTTTAAGAGAGAGAGAGACAGAGGGGCAGAGAGAGACAGAGACAGAGACACACAGAGAGAGAGAGAGAGAGAGAGAGAGAGAGAGAGAGAGAACGGTTCTTCATTCGACTTTTTTTATTGTTCCCCAGAACCTGTTGATTGTCAACAGTTGTGTACCCTTGCTTTCTAAACACCTGCATTGCCGTTTGAAATGTATGCTTAGCTGGAGACTCCACGATATTGCTGAATGCACAAGGACATTTTCAATGCACCAGCACACACACCCTCTCTGACATTTCTGTCCTTTTTTCTACCTTCTCTTATGTCAATATAGCATTTTTAAAGAATTGGTTTCACTGGGTGTGTTATGCAGAAATGCACCACACAGTAAACCCATTGTGATACTGTCACGCATTTTATCTCCCTGGGATGGGGGGTGGGGGGGGGGGGGGGGGTCTTTGGTACTATTACATATTTTGCTTCCCTTGTGTGAGACCGGTACGATTAACGATTACACATTTTACCTCCTTTGTGGGGGTACTTTGGCACAATCACCCATTTTACCTTTGTTGTAATGGATTTCAAATGAAAACGATCATGCCTCTTGTATCTGTTTTCATGGTTGCCCGTTCCCTTATTTTCCTGCACTGTGTTTTAATTAGAAATGCTATACAACTGTGGGTTTTCCCATTCCTTGATTTTCAGTTTGTCATATAAAATAGTTTTTCATTCCCTTGATTTTCAGTTTGATATATAGAATCATTGTTTTCCATCCCTTGATTTTTAGTTTGTCATATAAAATCATTATTTTCCATTCCTTGATTTTTAGTTTGTCATATAAAAATCATTGTTTTCCATTTCTTGATTTTCAATTTGTCACATAAAATCATTGTTTTCCATTCCTTGATTTTTAATTTGTCATATAAAAATCATTGTTTTCCATTCCTTGATTTCCAATTTGTCATATAAAATTGTTTTCCATTCCTTGATTTTCAATTTGTCACATAAAGTCATTGTTTTCCATTCCTTGATTTTCAATTCGTCATATAAAATCATTGTTTTCCATTCCACATTTTGAATCAAAAGTACTAAATCTTTTTTCCCCCTTCTATTTCAAATTTTAAATGGCAAGTCAACGTTTTGTCTTCACTTCCATAATGCTTTGTTTACAAATTTCATGCTTGTTTCCTGTTCACTTTTCATTTTATTTTCAAATCATAATCTATAGCCATTCAACATTTTTTTTTCTTCATTTTCCAAATTAATGTTCATCTTAAAGTCCTTAATCAATGTTTTTCTTTCACTTCTATTGTTACCCTGAAGTATGAAATCCATGTTTTGTTCTTTTTTTGCCTTCAATTCATTTTTCTTTTTATGTATTCTATCAAAGCTTCCCCTTCACTCTTTCTATTAGCCTTAAGGTGTCTTTTTTTGTTGTTGTTTGGTTGTTGTTTTTTTCACCTTTTAATACTTTTCACTTCCATTTTCACCTTGAAATCAAAAAAAAAAAAAATCCGACTTCTTTCTTTTTAACTTGAGGTGTGGGATTTTTTTTTCACTCTTATACTGACGTTGAAGTCATAAATCAATATTTTCTTTCACTTCCATTTTTAACTTTCAAAATCATGGTGGCAGACTGCAAGTAGAAATGACATCTGTATAGAATTATTAAAGTTTTTTTTTTTTTTTCTCTTGTGATATTTTTAGAATGAGTTATTTTAGTCTAGACAATCAGAACAGAACCAGCTTATTGACTTTAACCAGATCTCTGTCTGTCTCTGTCTGTCTGTCTGTCTGTCTGTCTGTCTGTCTGTCTCTCTCTCTCTCTCTCTCTCTCTCTCTCTCTCTCACACACTCACACACACACACACACACACACACACACACACACACACACACACACACACACACACACACACACACACACACACACACACACACACACACACATTTCAGTCAAAAACATATGTTCATAGGTACTCACAAAAAAAAAGGGGGGGGGGGGGGGGACAATTCTTGTGAAAATACTTCATTTCACATCTTGACATTTCAATACAATTCTTTTTGGGAAAGGAAAAAAAGACAGCTGCGCATGAAGAAAAAAAATAAGGAAGATCAAAGAAAAGACCAAAAAAAAGGGAAGGGAAGAACTAAGAGTGAATGAAAAGAAAGAAAATAAAAACAAGAAAATTAAAAACAAAAAGAAAAAGTAAGAATCAAAGATGATTAAAAGCCAGTCACACAAACTAGACAATGAGCAAGATGCAACATGTTTTGACCATTCTTTCTTGGTGATAAAAAAAAAAAATATCAAGTGTTAATTTCATTCCTTTTTAACGGGCCAGTGGCCCTATAATTTCAAGCTGCTTTTCATCTGATCCAAGATTTACCAGTGAAAAGATTTTTAACAACATTTCGGGTAGTGTTTTTTTGAAGACATATTTTAAAGGGTTGTGTGAATGAATGAATAACTTGTGAGGTTGACTTCAACGCGGTGATAGCCCTGATATGACCCTTTCATGGTCGGCTGGGCTACAATCAACATTATCTTCCCTTACCTTTGCTTCATCTCCCTGTCACAGTCACTCAACTTTTGACCTTAAGAGACACGACAGACAGGTAGACAGACAGAGAGACAGGGGCACAAAAGAAGCCCCAACTCAAAAGACCAGGAATCAAAGGGTGTCAAATCACTGACCCAAAGCCCAGTCCCTCCCCAGAGTATTAGACTATATTACATTGCAGAAGACCGCAGGGATGTTGCATGCCAACACGCTAAACACGCTGCCAACACGCCAAACATGCTGCCAGCAACAAAGCCACCTAATCTG
>JADBJO010001245.1:405000-420000 GCA_016801955.1 Conus betulinus | reverse complement strand
CTAAAATTCACCAACTTGTACGATGTGATGAGATCAACACTTAACTCCCATGCTCAAAATACGACATTGAAGTAGTGTCCCTTTGCTACGCCAAGTGTCCGCGCGTGCGTGCTTCCATGGGAACTGAGTTCACGGTAAACAACGTCGCCATTTTGCTTGCAGATCTCCGGTTGTGTATCTGAGCTCTGGTAACTTGGGCAACAACGAGGAGGTCAAGATGCCCAGAGGCAAAGGCTTGGCCCAACGGCCAATTTCAGAACAAACTGAAGAACTGAAGGCAAAGATCGTTCTGCTTGGTAAGTGCATAGTGTTCAAATTTTGACAATTTGTCTTGTGCACACTCTCTCTCTCTCTCTCTCTCTCTCTCTCTCTCTCTCTCTCTCTCTCTCTCTCTCTGATGCATTAGAGTAGCATTGAAATGTTGAAATTCAGTACTTTTATTGTCTCGATTACGAAGTCTATAGACACGTAGTAAGAGCACTGACATGTCCGCTCTCTTGTCAGTGCCAAGAGAACTCTGTGTGTGTGTGTGTGCGTGTGCGCGTGCGCGTGCGTGTGTGTGTGTGTGCGCGCGCGCGCGTGTGTGTGTGTGTGTAAGGTGTGTGTGTGTGTGTGTGTGTGTGAGAGAGAGAGAGAGAGAGAGAGAGAGAGAGAGAGATTTTGGTAAAAATGAATTTAATTCTCCATTCTGTCTGCCAGTGTTGATCAAACTCTTCCGACTATGAGCCTCTGTTACAGGTCAGTCAATCACCAACAACCTAAATGCTTACTTTCTGCAATGGGAGAGCTAAGATGAGGATAGTAATGATGATGATTAGTTTTCCAGGCTAGAGTCTGGCAGTGGGAAAAGTCGGTATCTTCCCATCTGGCCTTTGCCCAGACAAATCATTGTGGGGACATCAAGTATCTATGACTGTATAACACAGAAGATTGTGTGAAGAAAGCAGAGTGGAAAGTTAAATTTGAAAGAGGCATGCCTAGAAACAATCGTGTCAGTAATTCTGTGGACCACAAAAATTCACAAAGAACATTTGTAATACATTTTTGGAAAGATGTGTTCTCTGCATTTGAAATCTATAATGGTTAAAAAAAAAAAAAAAAAAAAAAAAAAAATCATGAGAAGCATCTGTTGAGCTATTCTTTTTTTTTTTTTTTTTTTTTTATAGTTTAGAATAATGGGGAGGGGGGGGGGGAGCTTTGGTTACTGCACTGGACGAGAAAGACACCTTTTTAATTAAAAAAAAAAAAAAAAAGCTGATAAAGATAGAAACAAAGACTAACAAAAGTCTGCCCTGGAAGAAAAATAAACAGGAAAAGCGAAGTATCAGCAAAATGTGCATGGTTAGATAACATGCTAGGTAAACATCTGACACCCTTATGGCAGAGAAAACTAGACTGTGTGGAGAGTGCCATCCATACCACATGAATTATTCCCAAAAGCTTACTGAAATTGGTAATACGATTCATTTTGAAAGAAAGTTTCTATGCAAAAAAAAAAAAAAAAAAAAAGAAAAAAAAATTGTTCCAAAATGCCATGCCAGAAATAGGACTGCAGAGTGGACAGAGTATCTAGACTAGTTAAAACGCTTACTGTCAGGAGACCAGATAACAATGAAACAAGAAACAATCTCTGAAAAGTCGTTGTCCTGATGATGGAGGAATTCTTTGCCTGTTCTTGTGTTTCCTTAATACTAATTTGTTCTGCAGGAGAAAAAAAAAAAACAACTAGAATGATGTGAAATCTGACATAGGAGAAAATGCAAAGTTTTCTAAGGCAAAGGTGGGTGAATAGACCATACAGTCACAAAAACAGTGGACAGTAAAGAAAGGGGGAAAAAGAAAAGGAAAATTTTAAAAAAGAGAACAGTTACAGAAAGGCAAAGAGAAGATGACATTGCAAGCACAGTATTTTCAAATGACAAGAGATGCAATTTATCCTGAAACACACACACATCACCTCCCCCCCTCCCCCCCCCCCCCCCCCCCCCCCCCCCCCCCCCCCCCCCACACACACACACACACACACACACACACACACTTCCAACAGAATCTCAGGAGGTTCTTTCACTCTCAGCGTTCTTTGAGGGCATTCCATGATCATCTTGACTAGTAATCATGAAAGCAAAAGCAGATAACACTTTACAGAATGAAATTGTGTCTTCTATGATCTACATGGTGACAACAAAGATCTAACTGGAATCATGTGAGTATAACTCTTTACAGCGATGAAGAATGTTGACCTCAGACTGCCGTGTTTCCTTCAGATGGTGACAGGAAGGCCTACCTAGAGTCTTCACAGTATGCCATCAAGAAGAACCAGGAGAACATTCAGTCCCTGCGCAAGGAGACCTGGGAACTCCGCAAACGACTAAGCGACAGGCTGCAGGTTAGTTCTCTATGCTCAGTATACATACGAGACGTTTTGTGAAGATATATTGAAATTTGAGTTATTTGTATGCATACTCACTCTTGTTTCTACACACATGCATTAGTGCACCTCCTTGTAATGTGAGCGCAGAATACAATCTAATTTATATTGAGAGGGGAAGATTTAACTCCCTCGAAGTTGTTGCTTACATCCTAGTTACTAAGTTAGTGATGGGGTGTAGAGTGGCATTATGGCACTAGTGTGTATTGTTAAGAGAATGAGGGGGGAAAGATGTGTTCACACACACACACACACACACACACACACACACACACACACACATACACACACACATGCATGTGTGCACACACATGCATGCACGCACCCAAACATACAAGCACACGTTTAAAGCACGCACACGCACACACACACACATTTTGGTTTCACATACTTTTTGATAAGGTCAAAAGTGATATCTGTTTTCAATTTTTATCCACTCTGAGAAAAGCAATGTTAAGCACACACTGAGGTGAAGTCTTTATGTGTTGTGCCTTTTTCCCAAGTTATACATCATCTGAATGATCCTGTTTCAGCAAGATGAGCACGTCATCAGCAAAGCATTCCATGACCGGCCAGTGGAGAGGGCAGCATTGTCCAACAAATCTGGACGGGTGAGTCCATTGTTTGTCTGTCAGGGGGAAGATGAGAAATGGGTGAGTCCATTGTTTGTCTGTCAGGGGAAGATGAGAAATGGGGAGTAGGATTTATTTTCCAATTTGAAAAAAACATACATGAAACACTTGTATCTCTTGGTGAAATTACTAGCATACATGTGATTGACAGAACGTTTTTTCTTTGCAATGAGCCATATAATTGGTCAATATTTTCTGTGCAGTGAGCCACATAATTGATGATAAATATTTTGTTTGCAACAAGTCATGTAATTGGTCAATATTTTCTGTGCGGCAAGCGCATAATATGTCAGTATTTCTTTTTTTTTTTGCAGCAAGCTATATCATTGGTTTATATTTTCTATGCGACAAGCTGTCGTGATCTTTAACCAGAATGTGTGTAATAGAACAAATCATCAATATTTTCTGTACATCTAGCCATCATGGTATTCAACCACAAGGTGTGTAACAAAACAGTTAGTCCACATATTTTTTGCTGCAAGCGATCTGATTGGTCCATGGTTTTCTGTGCAGCAAGCCATCACAATCTTCGACCACAAGGTGTGTGACACGGTGAAGCGCTCCAACTTCATGAACCACCGGACCGTGCAGAAACAGAAACGGCTGGAAGAGCTCCAAACCCAGTACAACCAGATGGTGAAGGACGCTTCCGATGCCGTGTCCACAGACAAAGGGGACTCGGCCGACGCCCAGCAGATGCGTTACCTGGAGAACAGCTATGACAAAGTCAGCATGAAGACTGAGGAAGCCAAGCAGGTGCAGAGGGTCTACCTGGACATCAAGGCTCGGTTTGAGCAGGTGAGTTAGTACGCTGCCTTTCTCCTCCATTCAACCTTTTGTAAATTTTGTTCAAATCTTTGCCAGAAGATTGTAAGTAAAGTACCCTTCTTATCATGTGCTTTCTATGAAAGAGCTTCTGTCATATAAAGTCTTTATTGAGGTAAAAAAGATATCAAGCATGATTAAAAATGCCTGGGAATTGTACAGATGGAGTAGGTGTTGCACAGTTAACTTTAAAGCATGAAGGACTAAAACTATCCTATTGAGGTGAAGGGTGAGGAACACAAAAGGTAGTCTGTGAGGTTGATGGTATGCACATACAGATGGGACAGATGTGTCAACATTTTGCTTGCCTAGTGACATACACACGTTTGCCTGAAATATCAACAGGCAACAGGAACTAAAACATGACATGATAATGAAGTTCATAAATTGATGAATTAATACCAAAAAAAAGCAGTCAAGAATGAAGAGCACTAAGACACACACACAGACTCAGTGAAATATTACCAACATTGCAATCTGAACGCTAGTCAGTCTTCCAATCATGCCATCCATCCTCAGTCACTGGCCTCTTCCCCCTCACCCTGGTCCACAATCCCTCTTTCTTTCAGTTGCCAATCCTAAGTTTTTTTACTCTCATGGCTTTGTACAGGCCTTTTTTTAGGAATGCGAGAGCATAACTTTTTTTTTTCCTTTTTTTTTTTGCATGGAAACTTTCTTCAACTTCACATCAAGTTGAAAAATATGATAATTCAGAATAAACTAGCCGAGGATGCTTGTTCTGCTACTGTTTCCAGGAGGCGCAGAACTACCCCACCAAGCTGGATGCCATTGAGCGGAGATCCGACGACGGACGCGAGCAGAGCTGAAGGAGTTGAAAGCCATGCACAACGACGCTGAGCTGTCCAAGGAGGCCTCGGTCAGAGCTGCAGCGATTGGAGGAGACGGTGTACTCAGAACGGAAAAAGAGGGAGGTGGAACTTCAGAAGATGAAGAAGGAGGCCGACGAGAAGAAGATGCAGCACGAACGCATCGAGAAACGGCTGGTGAGGCTGTGATGGAGGAGGTGGGGTGGGTGCAGGGGAGGGAGGGGGAGGAGGAGGGAGGACAGGTGTCAGGGTGGTGGGAGAAGGGAGCGAAAGTGCAGAGGATGGAGAGGAGGTTGTTTTTGAAAGGAGAGAGGAATGAAGGAGGGAAGGAGAAGGGATGGGTGTAGGATGGTAGATTGTGTTTGTGTGTGTGTGTGTGTGTGTGTGTGTGTGTGTGTGTGTGTGCGTTGTCAGTACAACACTATGTTAATCTGACAGTAAATGGTTTCAGTCAGTCAGTCAGTGTGTGTGTGTGTGTGTGTGAAAAGTCAAGAAAGAAATATCTTTATTAAGAGTTTAAAGAATACGCTTTATAGCTTTTTTTTCATCCTGCCCTCCTGTGTATGTGCATGTGTGTGTGTGTGTGTGTGTGTGTGTGTGTCTGTCTGTCTGTCTGTGTCTGTGATTTAACAAAGAAAAGAAGAATGTTTAATGTTGAAGCGATTGATCATTAATGTTAATCGAACATGAAGGTATTGCCATTATCTTGAGGTAATAATTGTCTTCAGTGATCATAGAACCTTGATTGCAAGGGTGCAGTGAAGAATAGACAGAGAGTGATAGATAGTTCTGAGATAAATCAACAGAGAGAGTTATAGATAAGTAATTATGCTATTTGAGCCAGCTTGATTGACAACAGAAAGAAAAAATTTGTGTTTGTGTTTGGCGTACTTAATCATCAAACTTGTGGATACATCATTCCCGCCTACCCTCTCTTATCTATCCCATCCTCTCTCCTCCCCCCCCCCCCCCCCCTCCACTCCACCAACCCCCAAGTTTTCTTAATCCCTCCATCCTCTTCCCAAGTAAGATCATGTTAATAACAACACTGCAGCTTGATGACCCAGTGGTAAAGGCTGTGTTGCAAGAGCCAATGGATTCACATTGAAAAGGTTAACTCACTCAAGATGGACAGTTCTGTCCCTTGTTTTTCCCTGTGGATGGACCATTTGTTATGGTTAGTAAAAAAAAAAATCACCAAAATACAACAAACAAGACCTAACGCAATGAAATTTTCAGAAAGTGTTGTTCATAAACTGTGTAAGTAGAATACGAAAGAATAAACTTTTCACTTTCATATGATTTGCAGAAGAACTTGATTGAGATGCCATTTTTCACACACTTTATGCAGATTAATAAGTCATGTGGGTTGTTGTAGTCAATCAGCAACTGATGCAAAGTGGCTTAAGGGACCATGCAAAACCACTGGTGAGGCAAACAAAGGAATGCTGACAATGCTATTTATAACTTGTGGTCTACTCATCATCTATCATCACCACATGTAAAATCTGTCAAGGCCGAAAACACTGATAGCGTTCGTTCATTCATATGAAAGCATAACATCATCGCAAAACGTCATAGCGTCTGTTCGTGACAAGAGAGTTAAAAAGAAAAAAAAATAAGGAAAAGAAGTGGAGTTAGGCACTGGCCTGTTAATGCTGCACTATCCCCCTCCTCCCCTTCTTTCCCTCCTCCCTTACTCCTAACCCTCCTTCAAGAAGCTTCAGTCTCTAACATTTTTTGCTCCTGAACAACCACGTAGGTTATGAGAAAAACTTTGCCTCATTCATTATTTGTTTGTTTATTATTAATAAGAGTACTTATATTGCGCCTATCCCCAGCTAGAGCCCAAGCTCTAAGCGCTTTACAATCTGCATTTTTGTTTACACAACGGGCTGCCCACCTGGGTAGAGCCGACTGAAGAGCTGCCTGCTGGTGCTTCATTCCTGTGTCATTCAGTCAATATTGTTCATTCAGTTTAACAACTCTTTCATTCTTTCGATTTTTCAAGCAGGGTGCATGCAATGTGTATCGTGTCATCCATACCAAGAAACTAATTGGCCTTCTCTTCCAAAAGTTGGTGATGGGATTTTACATGTGCCCAAGATGTTATTCGTGCGTTCACTTACGGACCCTCGGTTAATAGTCTCATTCGAAGGACTATTTGGGAAATGGAGTCACAACCAACGTTAACTCCGAGGGAAAAAATCCCCCTGTACCAAAATGGCCCAGCAGAGATTCAAACCCGCAACCCATGATCACCAAGACTATGAGTCCGGTGCTCTACCAAGTGAGCTATTCCGGCCCATGACCCTTTTGTGTCTGTTGTGGTTTCAGGCCCAGCGAGGTTCCATCTCTCAAGACGAGCTAAGCCCCCAGGAGAAGGGAGCGCTGACCGGTGTGAAGAACAGCAGCAGAAGATCACCACATACGAAGAGGCCTTCCGTCTGATCAAGGAGGCCACTGGGGTTGCTGATACCTGGGTAAGATGACGAGGAGGATAGCGATGGTGAGGGAGGCGATGGTGGTGTGGTAATCATTGAAGTTGATGATTGTGAAT
Source organism: Conus betulinus (assembly GCA_016801955.1). Lineage (NCBI taxonomy): Eukaryota > Metazoa > Mollusca > Gastropoda > Neogastropoda > Conidae > Conus > Conus betulinus. The sequence continues at coordinate 412,728 of JADBJO010001245.1, read as the reverse complement.
GATTGTGATGATGATGATGGAATGATAATTGTAAATAATGGTCATGATGATGATGATGATGATGAGTGATAATTGTGAATGATGGTCATGATGATGATGATGATGATGATGATGGAGTGATAATTGTGAATGATGGTGATGATGATGATGATGATGACGATGGAATGATAGTTCTGAATGATGGTGAGGAGGAGGAGGAGGATGGGATGATCATTATGAATGACAGTGACGATGAGGAGGATGCTTTCAAATGATGATCATGATGATAATGTTGATGATGATGATAATGGTGGTGCTCACTGATCGTTCACGATGATAATGATGATGAAGAGAATGATAATGACAATGATATGATAACGAGATGATTTGCCAAGAGTTGTGGTAAGGTGAATGCCCATACTAGGCAAGCTTAAAGTCACTGGATAAGTGCAAATACAGATTGTTGCCTGTCAGGATACATACATATATATATATATATACTGATTTGCACCCTGGATTAGGCTTTATTTCCCTTGACAGGAAGTGGTGGAGCGCTTTGAGAACCAAGGACACACCACTCAGCACCTGGAGGAACTGAAGAAAGACAACGAGAAGCAGATCCTTCGCCTGAGGGAGGACAAGGAGAACCTGCAGCGGGAGTTTGAGGAGATGAAGTATTCCGGGGAGGCCAAGCTGTCCAGGTGAGTGGACACAGGGGGGTGGCCAGCCTGGCTGGCTGGGCGTGGGTGCAGCGATGTGTGTGTGTGTGTGTGTGTGTGTGTGTGTGTGTGCGTGTGTGTGTGATCCTGTCTCTGTGTGTGTCTGATTTTTTTTGTGTGTTTGAGTGTCTGACGATGTGTTTGTGTGACTGGTTTTCTGTGTGTTTATGTGTCTGGTGGTGTGTCTTGACTATGTGTGTGTTTGTGTGTGTGTGTCTGACTGTGTGTTTGTGTGTCTGATGGTCTGTGTGTTTCAGTGTCAGATGATGTGTGTGTGTCGGGTTTTCTGTGTGTTTGTGTGTCTGATTGTGTGTCTTGACTATGTGTGTTTTTGTGTGTGTCTGGGTTTTTTTTGTGTCTGATTGTATGTGTGTGTGTGTGTGTGTGTGTGTGTGTGTGTGTGTGTGTGTGTGTGTGACTGTGTGTTTTTATGTCTGACAGTGGCATATCTGTCTGATTGTGTGTTTGTGTGTATGTTTTTGTGTGTGTGAGACTGCGCTTGTGTCTCGGAGTGTTTGCATGAGCTTCATTTATGTCTGATGTGTGTCTCTGTGTCTAACTGTTTTTGTGTTTGTGTGCCTGCTGTCTGTCTGTTTGTGTGTTTTGACTGCAATATTGTGTCTGACTGTCTTTGTGTTTGTATGTCTGTCTGTGTGTTTGTATGTCTGATATCATCTGCAAAATCTTTCAAAAACATGTTACAATTGATGTCTATCACACTTGCTACAATTGACAAAGGAAAAGAAAAAAAAAATGGTAGACCGGGAGAGGGAATTAGGGCACGGACAACATCTTCAATTCACAAGGTGGCTGCTCAAAAAGTATACCAGTTCCAGTGAGCTAACTGCATGAAAATTTACTTGAAATCTGTTGAAATGGTATCCCAGGTATTGGCTGACCTGATGGTAACCTTGCTAGAAAATTCAGGAGAACTGGTATGAAAAAGCAGGTGTCTTATCTTTAGGACGTAAATAACTGTAAGACCCTGACTCATTCATGATATAAATGGAAAATGAAATTTAAAAAAAGGAAACATTTATTGTAATAGTGTAACAAAGAAAAAAGTGAAGTATATAGTGTGGCATTATAAAAAATGGTTATCAGCACAGTCTAAAGGAAATGTAAATTAAAATGCAAGTCACAGCTGATCATGGTGCCTTAAGAGGTCAGGGACATCTTTTCGAACATTATAATTGTATAGTCATACAGTAGTGTTTTGTTGGCTGAATAAAAGTGATATGAATTAAAGTATGAAAATTACAGGTTAAAGGACTTTCAGATAATGAATGCAAAAAGCAGCTGTCTTAAAAAACAAAGTTTTGATTAAAAACGAATATTTAAATAAATCTGCAGAATTCACAAACACACACACGCACATATGCAAGCACGCACACACACTAAAAGGGAAACAACTTCGTGTTGATCAGCGGGCAGATGATGCTGGAGGAAGTGGAGAGCCACCTGGCCAAGGAGGAAAAGCGTCGTGACGATGCTGACGAACGGCTGCAACGCGCCAGTCGTACACTGGTTCAGGTCAAGGCCGGCGTCGAGCATCTGGCTGATAAACTGTACCACCTGAAAGCTGTGAGGAGAAGTTTCTTGTTGTTGACATTGTCCATGCACTTTCAGTGGCATTATAGTTACCTAGACTGCTCTTGCCATCAACTCTCCCCTCCATCGCTGTGCCCAGTTTTATACCATGCTGCTTTTTTTTTTTGTACCTCACACCCTCACCTCATACCTCATAGTTCATACCCTCACAGTGGCATTCTTCTCAAACACACTGCTCAAATCCTCCCATAGGCATGCACACCAGAGCCTGTCCCACTGAAGTCCCAACACCAGCATCCCACAAGACACTGTCAGTAAAGGTCAATAGAAGAGAAGGTCACCCACCACCGAAGCTACAGCGCTGGTACCGAGTTTTGATGAAAAAGCTTCTGTTCCCATTCAATGTTTTACCTGTCACTCATGACAAATGTCAAAAAATGTAGCGAGTTTCCCTCAGCAACACCTGTCGATGTCTACAATGACTGTTAGAGGCCTCGGTTTAGGCCCAGAAGAGATGACAAACTGCACGCAGTCCTCACAGTCCTCAATCCCTGAGAGGAAGAGGATGATGGTCTTGTCTGACCTCTCAGCAGGCTTGGTCTCTCACTGCCCGCTCCACTTCCACCATACACAGCTGTACCCAGATCATCCCGTGACAGCCTTAGCATCAGCAGTCCACAGGGAGCGATCAGTAGACGGTCATTACGAGGCAACCAGCCAGAGGAGATACTGCACTGCTGATTGGCTTAGATGGTATTGAGTTCTTGTCCAGCATATGCAGGAGGCCACTTACTAAGCGTCTTGCTGAGGACAGCGCGTTTGTTCAGTGGAAAAGCCCAGCCAGAGTCAGGGAGAATTCTTCTCTTGAAGATGCCACTACATCTACTGAAAACCATCCCCCATGAACATGTGGATTGGGTCTGTAAATTTGAGTGGCTTTCTCTGAGGGATTAATCCCTTGAGATTAAGCTGGGCTGTTGATGGCGGTTTTTCCCCTTTCAAGGCCAAAGCCAGGGCCCCCAAACTCTTTACTGGTACAATGGTTCTGGCAAAGGTTAAACCCACAAACTCCCACCAGCAGTCTAAAACATGAACCAGTGTGAAATCATTTCCATGCATATACTCTAAGTTGATGATGATGATGATGATGATCGTGGTGGTGACTGTAATGATGAAGAGGGAGGTCGAGGACTGTCATGTTGAAAATATGTTGAATTTTATGACAAACATAACAGTGGCATAAAACATCATTTGAAGGTCTTAATTTGTGCACAGTACTTGAACTGTCTTTCTTTGGAAAATGAAAGAGGAGTATAATCATCAATAGCCGATTGGGAGGGGTTTTTTTTTTGTGTTCATTTTTGTTTGTTTGTTTTGTGTGTGTTTTGTTTTTGTTTTTTTTTTTGTTTCTTTCTTTCTTCCTTTTTTGCTTGGTTTGTTTTAAGAAACATATTCTATGTTTTATTGATTTTTTTTTCAGGACACCAGACATTGATAGTGGAAATGAAAAAAGAAATATGTGTGTCTTGTCATCTGCATATCAAAAAAGGGTGAACATTCAGACAAGTGAAAAATTTGGTTAATGCTCTTCAGCATCAGCACTTCAAAGTTCAGCACTGAGCAATTCCAAATTATTCCAAATTCTCTTGTATTTTCACAAGATAAACAGTAGAAGGGAGCTAAGCAAGTCTGCACTTGGTGACCACAATGATTGAAAGATTGCTGTGTAAGTGGTCAAAGTGGTCAGAACGCACCCTCCAATGATATGCTGAGGGATGCAGATTTGAATCACACCATGGACTTTTGTTTGTTTGTGTGTGTTTTGTTGGCTTTATAACTGTTGCCAGTGTGGTTCCAAACGACTAGTCCTGTACAAACAGAACGCTGTCAGGGACTGGATGCAATGATGTTTTCCCTGATCTTCCAGAGCAGTAGACACCAGTACATAAACGGGCACAACATCATATATAAACAGGCATGATATTGTAAACGAACAGGTGTTCCCAAGGCGCTGATTGTGATTGTATTTCATCGTAATTTTCCAGAACAAGGGCCATGTTCCCACTGCCCAGATAGCTCCCTCCTCCGACGAATACGTGCTCGACCAGCTGTCCACGTCAGAAGAGAAACTTTTGAAGCTCCTAGAAGAACTGGATGGCAAAGACTTGAACGAAACGTTACGGCAGATGGAGGAAGAAGAGGTATGGGTGATGTGTGTGTGTGTGTGTGTGTGTTGTGTGTGTGTGTGTGTGTGTGTGTGTGGTTTGTGGGTGTGTGTGTGAGAGAGTATGTGTGAATGAGTTTGAGTGTATGTGTGCATGTGCGTGTGTGTGTGTGTGTACTCATGGGTGTTTAAGTGTTGGTCTGTGTGTGTGTGTGGGGGGGGGAGGTGAGAGAGTATGTGTGAATGAGTTTGAGTGTATGTGTGCATGTGCATGTGTGTGTGTACTCATGGGTGTTTAAGTGTTGGTCTGTGTATGTGTGTGTGTGTGTGTGTGAGGGGGTGTTGAATGGATAGGAAATGCCTCTATTTATGCCTGCTTGCAGCAGCAGCGTTAAATGAAGCAAGTGCTATATGTTTCTTTTGGTTTGTTTATGTGTTGCTTTTGATGTAAATGAAACACTTTTCATGTGTCTGTCACAACCTGAAACCACTTGGTGTATGCGTTGTGCAGTTCCATGCCAGTATTGAAGGAAAACTGCCTCAATACAATACCCGCATCAAACTGCCCACTACCCACAGAGATTTCGACTATGGCGATGGTGAGTATGCTCTGTGTGTGTGTGTGTGTGTGTGTGTGTGTGTGTGCCCCTGTGTGTGTGTGTGTGTGTGTATGTGTGTGTGTGTGTGTGTGTGTGTGTGTGTGTGTGTGTGACCCTGTGTGTGTGTGTGTGTGTGTGTGTGTGTGTGTGTGTGTGTGCACCTGTGTGTGTGTGTGTGTGTGTGTGTGTGTGTGTGTGTGTGTGTGTGCCCCTGTGTGTGTGTGTGTGTGTGTGTGTGTGTGTGTGTGTGTGTGTGCACGTGTGTGTGTGTGTGTGTGTGTGTGTGTGTGTGCCTCTGTGTGTGTGCACATGTGTGTGTGTGTGTGCCTGTGTGTGTGTGTGAGTGCACGCGTGTGCTTGCATGTGTGCATGTGTGTCTATTGCATACTATATGACTTTATTTGAATGTTTGTGTGAATACCATAGATGTAACTTTGCATGTCTCATGTTTTTTTTAAATTTTCAGATGATGAAGATAGCGGTGAGGATGATGCGGACGTGCCAAACCGCAACACCATCAAGAAGAACTCACAAAATATCATTGACGCTAAAACAAAGCGCCGTGTTGCCAAGAAAAAGAAGAAGACGAAGTAAACCTCGAGGTTCACTGCTCCAGAGACACCCCTTCTCTCAAAACCAAGACCTTCCAAGGGCAGATAAACATAGGCAACATAACCACTTTTTTTTTATGATGCTCACGATTGCTATCATTCTTACAGCAAACACTCCAAGACTCAGCGTTAAACACGAAAGGCAGAAAGTGTGTGTATTATGGTAATTCAGAGCAAGCACCATCTTTGACATCCTCCCCTCCCCCCCCCCCCCCCCCCCCAAAAAAAAATAATCAAACATGGTAAAACTGACAATTCAGAAGCATTTTACAGGCAACGAGTTTAATGCACATAAGACAGTGATAGACTTTTTTTTTATGTAGACAAAAGAAAATTGTTACAATTTTTTCTACAGCTGAAAGAAATATATGAAATAAAAAGAACTTGAATGTAAACTGATTCTTTTCTGTGTTCTGAAGAAAACATTTCATTTTTGTTTTGTTACATTGCATTGAATGTAATAATGCTGGTTGTAACTTGAATATGTAAATGGCGTTGAAGATATTTTTTTGTTCCTATTTGAAAGCTTCAGAACATTCACATTCTGAGAGGTACATGAATTCAGAGGGGTTTAAAAGAGTGAGAGATGAGAAAAGGGGGGGGTGGGAAGGGTGAAAAGAGGGGTAGCTGGGGAGTAGGGTGAGAGAGTCGGCTCAAAAACGCCCAAAATTCCAGTCCACAAACAAAAATTTCTCAACTGAGCGCCTAGACATGTCACACTAATGAGTCAAAGAGAATGATCTATTCATGCATTAGGTTGTAGTGAAAGAATTTTGAAGATGCTCACATGCTACTGATTCTGCAGTTCATAAATTTTCAAAATTGCGGAAGGTTTCATGAATGGCCACTCTCTGTTTGACTGGTTTTTTTTCTTTTTTTTTTTTTTTTTTTTTTTTTTTTTAAAGAATAAAGGCAACTCAAGGTATATGGTTAATTGTTTTAAATTCAAAATACTGAAAGCGACTTTGTTCGAAATTCAACTGATGACTGTGATAATCAATGTATGTCATGTCATGAATTAATAGGCAAAAGCTGTTTGTTTTTTTCATTGGCTGTTAACCTCTTATTAGGTACATGAGCCAGTGAAATTGTTTGAACACATTTTAAACAAAACTTTGTAAAATATTCTGGAGCAGAAGAAAGGTTTTTTTTTTAGCGGCTAATGAGAAATAATGTCTCTCTGCATTTTTAGATGCAAAGACAAACCTGCTCTACCTTCTTTCAGACGCACTGCTTCCCGAAAATGTGAAAGGATTGTCATGTTCTGGTTTTAGGTTTCTTCTTATCATTTCATATTTTTTAACTATAAAACATCAAGAGAAAGAAAAAGTAATGAAGAAGAACAAGAAAATCAATCCGTCAGCAAATTGAAGCAGAAGTGAGATATGCCATAATTACTAAACCAGTTTGATAAACATCAAAAGAAAATGTTTCGAGTTTTAGCATCATGACAAATGGATTTGACTGTTGTGTTTACATTTCTTTTGCCATGAAAATATGCAATTTTAAATATTCACTTTGCTCTTTCTCTGAAACCGTGTATACATACATTCCATTCATGTCGTGAAATATGCATTTCTGCCATAACCACACCATAGATGGAACTTGAATGCAATGTGATCTACGTTTTGTTTCAAAACCATAATATGATGTCTTGCTAAATATTTTGTTGACTTTTTAAAAAATGTTAGCACTTTTTTGTGCATGATGATGAGAAACGTTTGGAACTACATTTCCCATTCCCTGTTGATATTTAACATCAGTGAATCTGAAAGGTACAAAGAAACTGCTGCTAAGTTTTCGGTGAGTTTTTAGAAACAGAATACCATGGCAAACGACATTAATGGTTGTAATGGGGGTGTCTACAAACTGAATGACTGTACATACTAATTTACATTATGCTATCTTGGATATGGTGGCACAACTCAATTGTGTGAAGTCTATGTTTGTAACGATGGAATTTTTCCTTTGTTTACTTTATATCTGAATAAAGTATGATTGTTAAGACAATGACCTGTCTGAAAGTCATTTTATTGGAATGTACATATGAGAGAGAGAGTGTATACATGTACTTTCACACACAAACACACACACACACACACACA
>JADBJO010001245.1:375000-402500 GCA_016801955.1 Conus betulinus | reverse complement strand
AGCATGACATGGAACTAAAAGCAGAGCGCCAGAGGAGACGAAACTGACCTGATCATACGAAAGGGTCGGATAGTCCAGTGGAGGAAATCTCCCAGGTCTGGCCAGAATGGCCAGGAGAGAATTGACAACAGCATTCAGATCAAAAGAAGAAGAGAGATGTAAATAGATTTAACATGTTTTCAGTTAAGTCCAGTATTCCATCTTGTAAGATATTATACACAAATACAGATGGTTTGTTCAATAAAAAAAAAAAAAGAACTTATGGCCCTTGTTAGTGAAAAAAAAATGTGTCTGTTGTTGCTGTCACTGGGATTTTTTCAAAAAATCAAAAGGATTTCAAATAACTTTGACTATGATATGCCTGGTTTTGATCTTTTTGTAAATAATAATCCTAAATTAGGAACTGCACTCTATATATCTGAGGATCTTAATGCACAGGCATGTTCAGAATTAAACCATTCAAATTTTGAAGAAAGCGTATGGCCCATTTCTTGAGCAATGATGGTTTGAAAATATTAGTTGGTTGATTATATAAAAGTCCTAATTCCACTGACTTAAACAAACAACTTCTTTTTGAACTTATGAAATCCGATAAAATGTTAGCTTTTGATATAGTATGTATAATGGGTGACTTTAATTTTCCTTCTATTGATTGGAAGGGGAAATGGTCTGGTAAAAAGATAATGAGTTTATAGAATGCTTACACGACTAATATTTACACCAGATGGTAAAGGATCCTACACGTCATAGAATTGGTCAGAGATCAAATATTGTTGATTTAATTATTGTTATCAGTGATATGATTATTTCAGATATTGAACATTTAAGTCCACTGGGTAAAAGTGATCATGAAGTGCTCTCGTTTGATTTATATATAACAAATGGTAAATAAAAGAAGGGTTTGAGATGAGATTTGACTTTAAAAAAAGGGTAACTTTCATCAAATGAGATCAGAATTAGGTAATATTGACTGGACTATATTGCATGATTTAAATGTTAATGAGTGTTGGGAAATTATTAAAGATAAAATCCATGCTACTATGGAGAGAAATATTCCAAAAGGGAAAAATGGAAAGCGTATTAAGGTAAATCCCATGTGGATGAACAAATCAGCTATGAGAATAAAAAAAAATATATATATATAAGCTATTTAAAAGATTTTTAAAACACCAAATGCGGTAAAGATCATTTAAATTATGTGACTATGAGAAATAAAACAATTAATAAGGCAAAAAAGGAATAAAAAAAAAAAAAATTGCAGATCAAAGTAAAGACAATCCCAAAATATTTTGGAAGTATGTACAATCTAAAATGAAATGCAAACCAACCGTAACAACCGTAAGTTATTAAAAATGCCAAACGGAGACACGGCTGTATCGGATATAGATAAAGCAAATACATTAAATAATTTTTTCTCCAGTGTTTTTACAGAAGAGGACACGAGTAATCTTCCTAAATTAGATTTTGCATCAAGGTCTACTGGAATTACTTTATCGGATATAATAATTACTCCTGCAGCTGTGCAACAAAAACTTAGTGCACTGAATCCATATAAAGCACAAGGGCCGATAAAATTCCGTCTAAATTATCAAAAGAATTGAGTAATGAATTATCATTACCTTTATGTGTGTTATTTAATAAAACGATTGAAGATGCATCTGTTCCATCCGACTGGAAAACAGCTGATGTGACAGCTATATTTTATAAAGGTACTAGAACAGACCCAGGTAATATATAGACCAGTCAGTTTAACAAGTATAACAGGTAAAGTCTTGGAGTCAGTCATTCGGGATGTTATAATTGATTATATGGAGACAAACAACCTTTACGTACAGAGTCAGCATGGGTTTCGACAACATCGATCATGTATTACTCAATTATTGGAGGTCATGGAAGACCTGACTCAGATGATTGACAAAGGATAATCCATTGATGTAATATATTTTGACTTTCGTAAGGCTTTTGATACAGTGCCACATGAAAGATTACTAATAAAATTAGGTTCTTATGGAATTTCAGGCCATGTATTAAATTGGATTAAGGATTTTTTTAAAGAATCGAACTCAACGAGTTAAAGTTGGGGCTACCTATTCTAGCAAAACATTGGTGAAGAGTGGAATTCCGCAAGGTAGTATTATTGGCCCCTATATTATTCACAATTTTTATAAATGTTTTACCTCAATCATTACATAGTTTCTGTAAGATTTTTGCTGATGATACAAAAATTTGTAATACTTCAGATAATCATGAATTGTTACAAATGGATATTGATACTTTGGAAAGATGGTCAGAGACATGGAACTTGTATTTTAATGCTTCAAAGTGCAAAGTACTGCATACTGGCAAAAAGAATCCCGTGCATGACTATGTTATTAAAGGTGCTCAGACAGTTAATATAACCAAATGTGAAGAAGAAAAAGACTTGGGGGTCATTTTTGATAAAAATTTTACTTTTTGATAATCATGTGTACAATGTTGTAAATAAGGCAAATAAAGTGATCGGAATCATACGGCGTTCTTTTGATTTTCTAAATAAAGATACTTTTCTTAAATTATACAAAGCCTTAGTCAGGCCGATCCTTGAGTATGGAAATATTGTTGGTATCCATATTTGAAAAGACAGTCTTCTGCGATAGAAAAAGTACAGAGGAGAGCTACTAAATTGATAAAGGAATTGAAAGAACTACCATATCAAGATAGATTGGAAAAGTTGAAATTACCATCTTTGAAAGCTCGACGATTACGGGGTGACCTGATTCAAGCCTACAAATGTTTAATCATGTTGATGATATTGACCCTACTAAATTTTTTACTTTATCTAACTTCGACAAAAAACAAGGAATCCCTACTGATAAAATTCACATTGAGTTTAGCCGTACTAACAGAAGAAAATTCACTTTTAGTAATCGAGTTGCACCTTATTGGAATCAACTTGCACCAAATATTAAACGTGCCCCTAATTTAAATGCTTTCAAAAATCTTATAGACAAAGGAAACATGCTAATAGATGTATTATTTGAATACGATGTCTAAATATCTAACTTGACACTTTATGTTCATCTTATTGTCCATTCACAAAAGTTCTTTTGTTTTCTGCGAAGCTTATATGTTTTTCCTGGAGAAGTAAACATGGCGACCGATCTAACAAATTCTTGACAATATCTGAGATTTGACTACCATAAAAAAAATTAGATTACAAAAATTTTTCCCAAACTTCCATCAATATGGAGTTTGATAAAAGCATCAACTCCGTTTTAAGGGACGTTATAACAAAAGTCGACAATCGGTTGCAAGTTTGCAGAAAAGCTGGAATCAGGTAAGCACTTGGTAACAGACCATAGGGGAAAAAAATCAATAACAAACGTACAGTTTAGGGTCCTCATACTTTCCATATTCACTCACCTTTAGATAGATTTATCTCTGTCAAGTTTTCTTTCTGTCAAGATCTCAGAGTGAATATGATTAGAAACTCCTTTTCTTTAAAGGTGTCAAGTTCACATAGACCGTCAACCCCTTCGTCAGCCCCCCCCCCCCCCCCCCCCCTTTTTTTTTTTTGCGCACTCCCGTTAAAAACGCCGATAATGGTCAAAATGTTGACCGTGGGTATTCACGGAAGAAGAAGATAAGAAGAATGAGTCCAACAAACGCTAGACAGTCACTTTGACCAGGGAAAAAAAGCTCTTTAAGGGAAAGGTATCTTGTGGAGTTCTGATAAGGGATTCCCTACATCTGAGGTTTGTGAGTGACATGTCACAAGGTAATGTCTCCATGTCTGAAATTGGCAATGTGAGTGAAGGTTGTTCAACTGTCGTACGCACGCACGCATGCATGCACGCACGCACACACGCACAAGCTAATGAAGACTGTTTATTTTGATTATGACAAATGAAGACTTGAGAGAGTCTAAGACCTGACCTTACAAAGACTGCATAACACATAGAAGGACATGTAAAGCCAGTTCTGGCTAAAATTGCTATTTTAGCAACTGTCCCTATGAACCTGAACACACACACACACACACATACACCAAAATATAAAAAGTAAAGGTGTGTACATTTTATGCCAGTGACAAGTGTGTGTGTGTGTGTGGGGGGGGGGGGGGGGGGGGGAGAAGAGCAGTGTCCATGATAAGCTGGAAGCAGAGGATGTCTGGCTAATCAGCTGTAATTCTACAGTGACTTCCTCACCTTGAGAAGCCTGAATGTAATTCCAAGAACTTCAAAATCATCTTAGGTGATAGGAAATGCAAAACATTATTCAATTGTGTGTTTATGATTTGCCACAATAATAGTTCAGTCAACATTTCAGTGCTTGGAGCAGTCTTTCTGTAACAGTTTTTTTTTTTTTCTGAAGAGTCTTTGCAAATGTTCAGATTGTAAAATATTAAAAAAAAGAAAAATTGTTTGCAGCTACCAGGATGCCCGCTTGCAGCTGTTTGATATTGTCAATAAAATGGGGGAGGCATCAGCAAGGGTGAGTACTGTGTGTGTATGTCTGTGTGAGTAAACGTGTGTGTGTGTGAGTTAGTGAGTGATACGTGTGTATGTATCACCGCATATGCGAATGTGTGGGTATGTAATCTAAGTAGAAGTCTAGTACAAATGATGAGAAATGTGTTATTGTGCTAAAATGAGCTTTTTCCCATTCACAGTAACTCAAAAAAGGGGGAGGGGAAGACAAAAATAAATGTTGACAAGAATACAAAGAATATTTTTGCTTAGTTGGTAGTCATCCAGACGTGGAAACTACCTAATAGAAAGATTGTATGCAGTCAACTCGCATTCACACACAGTCTCTGGGGGAAAAAAAAGACATTTCCGCAATCTACGCCCCTCAATGCAGTTTCCTTGCAAATTATTCCCAGTGTGTGTGTACATTGGTATTCTGTTGGTTCTGCTGATGAAATACAAACCAAAAAAGATTTGCCGTTGATAATGCTTATCATTTTAGTTTTCATTTGATTCAGTCGGGGAAAGCAAAATCTCCCATTACATTTACAGCCATTGCGTGACCAAGCTACTGATTTTGTTTCACCCACTTGTCTTTGCCTAGTTTATTGCAAAAAGTTTAAAAGGATTCAAATGCAATCAGTTGTATCCAGATTTCCATTCTCGTGGCGAGAATTGCTGTGGCTGCAACTAATTCTTCATCTCTTGCCTGAAACTTTGAATTAATTTACTTCATTTCATGTATCAACTTCTCTTAATATACCACAATTGTATGTTAACTTATATCACTTTAGATGTCTCAAGATCTGTAAATCAAACCATGTTTCAAAGGGTCTATGACCCAGATATCGAGTCCATCAATTGCGTCCCAACTCTTTTATTTATCCATCTATTTACAACTTTATTTCATCATAAGATTCAGCAGTCATCGTTTCCGTCTCTCTCACTTTTCTAAGTCACTGTCCTGAGAGGTTTATTCATACCGACACTTCTTTCCACACCAGTCATGTTTCCCCTTGCAGTGTCTGCCACTGTACAGTGCTCTGTCACTGTTACAGTCTGCGCCACAGAGTCACTGCGGGTGTGACACATTGTTGAAAATATCTCCATCTTCATTTTCTTCAGTTGCAGAGTGTTTGTCCATGTTTTACTGTGTGTGCAGTGTCTGTTATTGGAGCCTGTAAGACTAAAAGAAACAGAGACAGATGCCTATATTAAAGTATGTATTTCTAATTGCTTTGTTACAGTGCTGTGGTTAGATAGTCCATTCTGTGGCTGCTCACAGAATGAACTGTCTCTCACTGTATGAGATATCTCCCAATAACACTGTCAGTCACTGCCCTATTTCTCTTGAGCATCAACATCTCATGTACAAAAAAAAGTAGAAAAAGAACAAAAGAGAGAGAGAGAGAAAAAACAGAGCAAGATAGAGGTGCCATTTGACAGAAAGAAAAAAAAAAAAGGGGGGGAGGGGGGGGGGGGGGGGGGGGGGGGGGGAGTTAAGTGAAGCTAGGTAGCTACACCTGAAATTGATCCAGGGAGTGGGAAACTGAAACGGGTTCCATGGTGTACAGGCACAGGGATTGGCTGGAGCCATCACGACGGGGAGAGACGGCTGGAAACGTCGGACCATCACCTGTACATCATGAAGGATACTGAGGGCAGTAGTGAGGCCATCAAAGTCATGTTCTTCTCTCTCCCTGTCTGTCTGCATCTTCACCTTTCTGTGAATATTTCAAGGTTTATTTTGTTTTTTTGTTTGTTGTGCATTGTACTGTATTGGACAGTCCCTGCAGATCTCCAGAGACGAAGACAAAGACAACTGAGATGGGTTGGTATCGCAATATCTTGAAAAGGTCTCACAAAGATCACATTATGAATTCAGAAATCTGCACACACAGATAACCCACAGCACCATGTAGCAACCTGTCAACCTCTTGCACGGGGGAGAACCATGTAAGTTGAAACAGACATATTTCAAGATCAGCCAGGTGGGTAGAAACCCTTCTGAAGGGTGCAGTAGCGCGAGTGGACGAAGAGACGGATAGAAAAAGAATTGGAAGGACAACGTCAGGGTGTGGGCAGGCCTCTCCTTCACCAACAGTCTGAAACAGTGGTAGGATGTTGTAAGGCTGTCGTTAGTGATGTCTCAACAACGCTTGCTTCAAACTATGAGAAAAGCAGCTTAGGACTATGAGATGAGTAAGGCAATGTATTATGTCATATCAAAACAGGTTTTTGAAACAGGTGCCAGAAGCTTATAACCGTGAATTAAGAATGGACTTTCATCATCACATCGTTGGTTTTTTCTGTGATGACAAGTGGCCAAGGAGCGGTGATCGGGATCCTGAAGATTGGCCGGAAGCGACTGTTTGTGTACGATCGTCATGGGCAGCAATGGGAGATGAACCCGCTGTGTGTCCTCGACTTTTATGTGCACGAGTCGCGGCAGAGGATGGGTGTGGCCGACGCCTCTTTGACTTCATGCTGAAAGTGAGTCGGCCGTGTGCTCTGTGTTTGTCGTTTGTGTGCCGTTTGTTCTTGGGGAGTGTCTCCTCACTTTGTGTTCCTTTTTTTCAGTTTTTGTTGTTTCTGTGTGCCTTGTATTCTTTGTCGTTGAGTCTTTGTTCCCTTTGTTCTTTGTATTTCTTGGTACTTAGTGGGGTTATTTTTTTGGTTGTGGTGTTGTTCCATTGTTTTTATTGTGTGTGTGTGACTTTGCACTGAGTGTCTTTGTTCTTATGTATTACTTTTTTCTTTGTTGTTCATTTGTTCTTTGTATTCACTTTATTAGTTGTTTTTTTTTTAATCTCTCATCTTCCACACAATTCTAGTAGTGATGGCAGTACCCTCACATCACTGATTCTGGCTCCCCATCCACAGCCACATCCAGGCTTGTCCCACTGCGGCCTGAGCATTGGCAATTCACAGGGAGAGACAGTGATAACAAGTCGTGGGGCAACCCAGCAGAGGAGACGCTGCATTGCCACCAAGTCACTTCGGTGGTGTTCAGTGGTTCCTGTTCAGATCAAATGTGCTCAGGACACCACATACTGACAACAGTAATTGCTTAGTCACAGAGCCAGCATGAGGGAGTCCCCTCAAGAGAGCGCCACCACGTCTGTCCAACGACGACAGTCACCATGAACTTGTCAGTGCTGGCGACCATGACACACAAACTCATCAAGGGTCGTTGCTTGTTGTTTTGTATTCCTTTATTGTGGGTGTTGTCTGTCTTTGTTTTTTTTTTTGTGTGTGTGTGTTCTTGTTGTTCTGTGTGTGCTTGTTTGGGGGAGGTTGGTTGGGGGGGAAATGTGTCACACCTGGATCAGCAAATGTGCAGACCTGCTTCTGGTAGAATTGTTTTTTCTGTTGTTTGCACATATACATGAGATACACTGGTTGAAAAAGTTCTACAAATTTATTTGACATAACATATATATCAAACCCCCCAAATTATTTTTCTGGAATGCCAAACAAACACATAAAATTATGGTAGCATGTTGAAAAAGTTATCCCCCCCCAGAAAAAAAAAAAAGAAAAGAAAAAAAGAAAAAAAATCTGAAAGTCCAGATTATTCTAAACATTTCTCAGTGGATGTAGTTTGCTGTGCAGGTCTCTGTCTGTGTGTATGACTGGCAGGGCAGTTACTCACTTGCTGTTGGAAGACAGGAACATTCAAGATCAGTCACTCTGGTTAACCATGTCATTGCCGCAAAAGTGTGAACAGATTTCAAACAAGCCCGTATGATCGGCATTGATATCTTCAGACACCATTGATGATTTAGCCATGCCTGGGCCGCTGTTGTGAGCCATTGATGTGTAAAGTGGGCTGTGTTTCTCACTGCTGTTTATTGTTTTAGAGGAGGGGGAGGTAGGGACGAGAAAAAGAAGGGAGTGGAAGGGGAGAGGGAGAAAGAGAGAGAGAGAGATGGGGAGGGAGGGGATAGGTGGGTATACAGTGCTTAACCTTTAGTGTCCATGTGAAAATTCACTTTTGTAACTGTTGTTTTGACTAGTGATCTGCCCTTCAAGCTTTATGCATGGGTTGGTGTGGAAGGCTTGAGCATGAAGATGTGGTAATTCGTGCCATCTGGTTCAGCAGGCACAGCCCAAAAAAATCTCTCAAAAGATTTCTGTTTCACCTGGTATTCAGCGACAGTGGTAACTGACTGTCCATCGAACACGACTGTGGACCATCAGTCGGTTAGTGCTGCTGAATCAACAGTGATGGTGCAGAACACAGTGTATACAGACACTGGTTTTAATTAAAAAAAAAAAAAATTTATATCTAAGCACTAGTGTATTATGTGATCAGAAAGTGAGGAGGCGATATTGATATATGTATCAAACACAGATTTTTCAGTTGGTCAGTTCTAAAGGTCAGCATCAACAAGCCAACATGTGCATTTCAAAGTTTGTCCACCACTAGCTTTCGTACAAGTTCTGCAGCAATTTGGAATTCTGTGAGGGTTAGGATAAATATTTTTTTTTCAGAATCAACAATCCTGGTTCATCGGACGCTGCAGGAAAATCAGTGGTAGTTCAGAGGTGACAACCAGGTTATAAATCATGTGGAACATTTTTTCCATTTCATATTCAACAACAACAAAACAGGTATCTCAAAAGAGATGCTGCACGTTATGTCCTATGCATACTTACGCTGATGACTTGGTCTGATCAGGAGGAAAACATGGCGCCCCAACACCTGGCGGTGGACCGTCCCTCCGTGAAGTTCTCCTCCTTCCTGGCCAAGCACTATGGGCTGCGCACGAGATTCCCCAGGTCAACAACTTCGTCATCTTCGAGGGATTCTTCACCAAACGCCCAGGTCTGCTGACGGCCGCAGTGCCTTTTTTTCCTCTCTTCCTCCCATACCCTGTAAATAAGCATGGTGCTGTGAAACAGGGCATTGCTTTCTGGCATGTCTGTGTTGGTCGTCACACAGATATAGAGAGGACGGGATAGCATCTCGCTTTGTTTTCCTGCGATATATACTAGTCGTGTTCACTCATGCCGGTAGGTGACAGCTTCGGGCAGCCATGCCATGAGAGAGAAGTGTTCAATTGGCTGGGCTGCCCTCTTGGGTTAACAGGTTTATGTTTGTTTGGTGTAAGTCGATTGGTGGAGTCAGTCCACTGTCTGCCCATGGCCTTTGCCTGCATGCGAACCACCTTGTGTGTGCTTCAGACTTGACGGTTTGACGCAGCTGGTGCTGAAGTGTGGCCAACAGACAGAGGAGACAGTTAGATCAGCAGGAAGTGTAAAATGCCTTCAACGTATGCAGTCGAATTGTGATCACTGAAAGGCAAAGACACTCCCCCCCCCCCCCCCCCACCCCCACCCCCACCCCTCGATATCTCTGGTCTTTAGCAGCATTGACTGAGGGTCACTTTGAGCTCTTGTCAAAAAAAGTTCAAGTTTATTTTTGTCAAATCTGGGTGTCAGAGGTAAATTTTATTACACTTAACATAACGTGCTTTAGGACGTGGAATCTGGCGTGCCAGTTATGGCAATGGTGCGTACAGGATTGTGACATCTTTCTGAGAGTTGCAAAAGTACCAAATTTGATCAGAGAAGCTGATGAATGAACAGTGAAAACAATACAGCATTTTGACTCCTTCATGAAAAGTTAAATCATCATAGAGAACTCTGCTTTAGTTTAATGTCTCCTTACTGAAAAGTGATACTAACTTTTGTGAGCAGTATGTGTGTTTGAATGTCTGTCTGTCTGTATATCTGTCCACAGTATAACTTAACAAAAAGCTCAGTTTCTTGTTGCATTTATATATATATATATACATATATATATATATATGTTAAAAATAGGATAGTAAAAGGAAGTTTTAAAATCAACAGGTCAGTCTGTTTCGAGCGCTCAGACCACAGTATAACTTAACAAAAAGCTCAGTTTCTTAAACAGACCTGTTGATTTTAAAACTTCCTTTTACTATCCTATTTTTAATAGATGTTGCTCCCCAAGGGGTTGAGCACTTTAAGAATTTTATTAGGCATTTTAGTGGTATTTTTGATATATATATATATATATATATATATATATATATATATATATATATATATATATATATATATATATATATATACTGCAGTGTTGTTCATACCATAAATACCAAAATGTTACTCAACGATCAGAAAATCCAGAATTTCACACCTGTCTGACTGGTTGAAAAAGATCTGACCTATTAAACCTGGACTCGAACAACTTCATCAACTTGCTGTCAAATGCTGTTATCCACTGACAAGGAAGGCAGTTTCATGTGCATTTGTTAGCATGAAATCGTTGCTGTATCTACTGTGGTGTTTTGCCGATTACAATGCATGTATGTTTTTTTTTTTTCTTCTGGTTATCTGTTTTCGTAGTGCTGATTTCAGTTTTAAGTTTATTCATCTGTGTATCTATTTTTTACATTTTGTTTCATTATTGTCTTTTGTTATTGTTACTTGTATTGTGATTTTATAACACCATGACCTAGACAACTAGTCTAGATATGGCGCCATGTAAATTGTCTTTTACAATCATCATGGTGATTCATTGATTTCAAACCATGGCCATGACCTTTGCTGTAGCGAAGAGAACACAGGGGCTTTGTATGACACAGTGCGTTTCGCTGCTGTTCAGATGGAGATTTTATACACAACCGACGCAACGCCAACCAGGCCAAGCCTGCCGACTACCCCGGCAGAGGTCAGTTGATCAGGATGTGTCAGTTTGTCTGTGTGTTTTGTGTACCACCCAGTAAATTAAAGAATCACAGTGAAAGTTTGAAGATCATCCGTGTTGATTCTGGGACTTCTTTCTGTATAAATTGCCTTCGGAATATTCTGTGCAGCTCTTTTTTTCTTTCTTTCTTTTCTTTTTTTTTTAAAATAACTGCCATCCTCTGTTTTTGTGTCCATGTGACTATTCCCTTTTTGTTTTTTTTTTATGAAAAAAAAAATCTTACACTTTTTTCCTTGTTGCAGTTTATGTCATTTTCTTTTTAGAAACATTGAGACAGTGTTGTGTGACTTTGCACCTTTCAAGAATGAACACAAGCAGGCAGTTTTTTTTTCAAATGTAGTTTTATGCAGTACTTACCAGTCCAAACACTATCTCCTCACTTCTTCGTCCGACAAAGACTGGGCGAAACTTTGGTCACAGTGGCGACGAGCAACTCAAGGGTGACTACTCTTTTGACAGTTTGAATCTGGAGGAAAGAATGGTTAGCTCCCTTGCTCTACAAAAAAAGAAAAAAAAAAAAATATAGCTATATGTATATATATTAAGTGTGTGGTTCCAGGTCAAGGGGCATCTGTTTATACAAGGCAGGATTAAGGCATTTGTTTGGTTTGTTTTTGGACAGGTACATATTTCATAAAACTATTCAGTGGTAAAATATGTGTGTCTATGCATGTGAGTTATGTGCCTGTGTGCTTATGTGTGTATGTGTGTGTGTGTGTGTGTGTGTGTGTGTGTGTGTGTGTGACAGAATAAGCTTGGTGGGAGTAATGCCTTTAAGAAGACCCAGAAGATGACACCGCCGAAAACATGAAACCAAATTGAAGATCTGTACGTGAATCAGCGGCTGTGGCAAAGTGGTCAGCGTCGCAGGCTCTGGGCAGGGAGGTCATGGGTTTGATTTCCCATCAGAGCCATTTGCTTGTGGGATTTTTCTTCCCCAGCCAGCGCCTACCCAGAGCTGAGTTCGCTGTAGGCTCAGTTTGGAAGGCTGAAACCACACTGTCAAATTTTAGAAAGGGAGGGGGTTAGTTATACCGCCAAGGACAGACAAACAGAGCACAGGACTAGACACTAAGCAAGTGTCTGTCTAATCCTGTACTCTGTTTGTCTGTGTCCTTGGCGGTAACTGACCCCCTCTCTTCTAAATTTTTGCTTCATTTTCCACCCTCAGTCACTCCATTTTGAAACGTAACCACACAGTCAAGTTTCACATGCTGAGTGGATGCAACTGTGAGGCTGTTGCTAAAATTTTTGTACCAAAACTGCAGGTGTGTGTCTCTCCCCAGGTGTGGTTGGCACACCAGGACATAGTATAAAAATCAGCATAAGTACAGACCTGTTATGCAGTCTCAGAACTGAAAGGAAATCCATCACATCATCTTCGTCGTCCACATCCTCATTGATCAGCATAAAAAAAAAGTGTGAAATTTTTGGTCCTCTCTTGGTGACCTCAGTTCCAGTAACCTCTCCTCCTCTACGCCCTTGGTTTGTGCTGTCAGAGTTCATGAGGACTTGTCTTTGGATGGAGATGGTGGCGCCCTCGGAGGGAGAGCTCAGTCTTGCTGGCTCCGCGATTAAGCAAATAGTGTTGTCAGTGAGGAGGGCTTAGTAGGTGGTGTGTCCTGCATGTGTTGGATCAGAACAGGCACCACTGAACACCACTGAAGTGACTTGGCAGCGGTGCAGTGTCTCCTCTGGTGGGTGCTTCATGATGACCTGGCATTGACAGCTCCCTGTGGATTGCCAGTGCTGGAGTTATGGTGGGATGGGCCAAACTGTGGCTGGTGGCCAGGGGGGGAGAGGGAGGAGGGTGGGGGAGGGCATGGAATGAACGGCAAGGATGCCATGATATCAAAATGGCAAGGACGATAAAACGGTTTTAAAAAAAAAAAAAAAAAAAAAAAGTGTGTGTGAGCATGCAAGTGCACGTACGTTGAATCATAAAGATTTATTTTGCCTTTTTTTTTTTTTTTTGAAACTCACCAAGGTATTGGCTGCTTTATTTCACCTTTTTGTTTCTTTCTTTTTTTTTAAACTCACTGAGGCATCATATGCAGTCTCCATGCCCCAGGTGCTGTGGAGAACTATAACAACAGCGGCGCCCAGCTCTACAACTACTCCCACACCAACACCAGTCCTCCCCGGCCACAGCGCTCGCCCGCCGAGTGGCCCCCACACCAAAACCATGCCCGCGGGCCTTCCCAGCGTCCTGCCCCGGCACCAGATCCACGGTTATCACCAAGATGTGAGTGGGGCGATGACATTTGGGGGTGGATCTTGTGGATCTCACTGCCAGATTCGCATCAGTGTCTTTAGACCCTCCTGATAGCCATGGACCTGTTTTATTACACGAAAAATCAACACTATCAACACAGACCCTCGTTCTGCTCTATGAGCCCAGTTAACACTGCAGTCACAGCACTGAAATTCCCTCAGGACACCGGATTGATTTTTGACCATTTTCAATTTGATTTTCCTTAAAAGCCTGAATCCATAGGGACTTTATTTTTGTACAGTGAAATAGAGCTATTTTTCATCTTCTTGATGATAATTGTTTTAAAAGTCAAGATAATTATTTTGTGGTTTCATTGAGTTGAAAATGACATACTTCGAACAAGGAGCACTGATTCAGTGCTTGAAGACACCAACAGGCTGGTTGCTTTCTCTTCGAATTAACCAGTGAAATTGACTGTTAGCAGCTTGCTAACAATATATGACATGACGTAGGAAGGATTGTATCTGTATGCTGACACCACTGGTTAAAAATTCTCCAGGAAATTCGGTCATATTCATGTTCAGAAAACCGTCACTATCATTCTCACAAAGTGTCCTGAGTGGCAGATCGCTTGCCGCGAGTATTTTCGCCCACTACCTCGAGTGATAAGTCGGGTGCCGCGATCATTCTCACAGGATGCTGCGAAAAAGTTAAACTATAGATGACTGAAACTGATTGCAGGTAAAAGCAGATTAATATGGTTGCTGATGTATTAGCAGTTTGTAACTCAGGTAGCTCAGTGCTCCTATGCTATGTTATATGGTTCTTGGTATTGTTTGTAATGTTAGCTGAGATGTGGAGGAGCAGCATGTCACCACTGTCTATCCTAAAACACACCAGTCATAAAGTTATGCTGAATGATGATGATGTGTGTCTACATTCTTGATGTATGCTGTTTTTGTTGTGTAGGCATTACATACTTGTTGAGTACCAAAAACATATTCAAAAGAAATGACAAAAAAAAGAAAAGTACCAGAAACGCAAGTATTAAGGAGAGAAGGAATTTTCACTTGGAGGTTAATGTAGTATTCAGGAAAACAGACATGTTCCACAGGAGCAAGTCTATAGCACATTGTGATAGCTGTAATGTTCTTTAAGTGTTTGGTTTATGGTTCGATTCTTGTCTTTTGTCCGCATGTGTCAAGTCAGGGTCAGTGCTTGTAGGGAAGGTCATTAGCTGAGCAACGGGATTGGTGTGTTGGACATAAAACCTGCTGCGTTTGGAACACTCGGGTCAAAACGGAATCCCCTCCACTATTTTTAGCAGACAGTTACGTTTGCAGTCTGTCGGTCTTCTTTTTTTTTTTGCAGACAGTTACGTTTGCAGTCTGTCGGTCCCTCATTTTTTATGAGTCTTTTCATTGACCAGCCATATTTAACTTTATTACTTAACACAACATTTTAAACGCTTTGTGATGAGACTGTTTTTGAGATTACGATTACCTGTTTTTGAGTTGTTTTTGTTGTTTCTTCACATGAGCCTCAGATTTCTCCATGGAAGAGCCACCATAGTGACTAGGGATTCACATCAATGTAACATTGTTGACTTCTGAATTATCCAGAGCACATTGTTTTCATAAAATCTAGATTTTGGCTGCTCCAAAACGATTTTGCGAAACCACCAGTGAAAGACCAACTGACCATGCTTATGAGATGAATGAGAATGAAAAATAGGTGCTTTGGCTTAAGGCTGTGTCAGACCAGTTGACATAGGCTAGAACACCAAGGCTACATAAGAATGTTTTTATGCTCTGCATGCTTCAGCAGGATTGTCTTCAGTCTTGACAAGCTCCTAGCGTAACACCATCAGTCTCCAAAATCCCGTGAAGTCAGAGTGTGGCTGCCCACATGGCGGAGTAATGAAAAACAGTCAACAGTTGTAATGTTCTCATCCCTAGTTGATGCATTTGTACCATAGTGATGAAGTACTTCAGCTGTTCGGATGATCCCTGGAGTCTTTAAGCCAGGGGGTGCGACAACAACAAAGATAGGTGAATCTGTCAAGCGAAGTGAATTTTGAAAGTTGTACTTGGAGTTGGATGCACCAAGCGACAATGAACTTCACAATAAGTTTAAAGTTCAGCTGATCCTCGGGGGGGAAAATGTAAGATTGGAACATTCTGTGTGACATATTGGAGAAGAAAGAGGTGAGGTTAGCGAGTGAGTTGGATGCTTTGACCTTTTGCAGAGCCTCAAGTTTTGTCAGTCTGTATCAAAGGAAAGACTTCAGAAAAAAAAAAGAAAAGATTATTCTGTGAAACATGCAAACACACAGTCCCCACCCAAGAGCTCAGTGGGCAGAGGCTGCTGTTTGAAGGTTTTGTCATCATAATATGTGGAATCCTTGTTTCTGTCTTTCTAGTCGAACTGTACCCAACGTTTGGTAAGAGCACTTGGTGTGTTCAATTACAAAGAAGAAGAAGTATAGTATAGGAGGGGGGGGGGATACCTATTCTTTTGATGTTTGACACTTTATTGGGAAATTTCTTGTAATATCTTGCCACCCAGAAATACAACTGCCGTAATTTAAATTTTTTGCATTTCTGAGATTTTTGGCATACATTAAGAGCGGGCCAAGGGGCATAACGTAGCCAAGTCCCAGTCACATATCCTAAGAAAAACCATGCTGTGATCAAAATACTTGAACCGTAACTCAGCTCACACTATATCTTATGGGGATAATAATAAGTGTTTTTCGTCTCCTGTCAAATTTGATTTTCAGACTGACGGCAGTTGTGTTTCCGGGCAGCGATTTGTAAAAAAAAAAATGCTGACGTCTAAGGGTTTTGTGATCAGGTTATGGGAGGGAGGGAGGAGGTATAGGTATGAGGTTTGTGAGGGGGGAGGCAGAAGCGAGTTAGCAGGAGAGGAAGGAAGACCTTGACATGATCTTGGAATCTGTGTGTCTGCCTGCAGAACCCCTTGAAAGACTTGAACCTGAACCCACGACCAGCTCAGACCTTGGCTGGCTCAGGCAGCTGCACCCCTGGAGGGTAGGAGAGTGTGTTAGCGTCAGGAGGCATCAGGCCATCTCTCTTTCTTCAGTCTGTCTGCAATTTTCTTTGTTCTCTGTCTTTGTTCATTGTTTCTGTCTGTTTCTTTCCCTGCTTTCTTTTGTTTCTGTGTTTTTCCTTCTTGTTGTCTTTCTTCTTTCTCTCTTGTGTACTTTCTGTCTTTCCTTCTGTGTGCCTGACTTTGCCTCTTTCTGTGTGCGTTTTAATCTTTCTGTTCATCCGTCCTTCTTTCTTTCTTTCCATATCCTTCCTTCTTTTTTTTTTTTTCCTACTTTCGGTCTGTCTTGACTCTTTTCCTTTATTTTTTTCTTTCCATATTTTTGTCTTTATTTGATTCTTTCTGTCTTTCTTTCATATGTATCTTTTTTCTCCTATTTTTCTTCCTATTTCTTTCTTATTCTTCTTGTCTTTTCTTTCATATTTTTTTTTTCCTCTTATTTTTTTCTTTTCATATTTTTGTCTGTCTTTGATTCTTTCCATCTTTCTTTGATATGTATCTTTGTTCTCCTATTTTTTTTTTTCTTCCATTTCTTTTGTTCATTCTTTCTGTCTTTCTTTCATATGCATCTTTTATTTCTTATTTTTTCTGTCCATATTTTTGCCTTTATTTGATTACTTCTGTCTTTCTTTCATATGCATCTTTTTCTTATATGCGTTCTTCCCCATTTCTTTCTTTTAATTCTTTCTGTCTTTTCTTTCATATGTCTCTTTGTTCTCCTTTTTTTTTTTCTTTCCATATTTTTGTTTTTCTTTGATTCATCGTTTTTTTTTTTTTTGTCCAAATTTTTGCCTTCCTTTGATGCTTTCGATCATTCTTTCATTTCTTTTTTCTCCTTCCCCACAGTCTCCTACCTCCCCACCTCTCTCCCCTCTATTTTTTGGGCTGCCCCATGCCTCAAAATGGCGTCATTATTCTTACTTCATTCTTCCCACTCCTCAGCCCCTGCCCTACAGTTGACGATGACAATGATGATAACAGTGATCTGTCTAAAGACGATGACAATGATGATGATGATGATAAAAACGATGATGTGGGCTGCTCTGCAGACTGAGCGAGGTGGAACTTCGCAGCTTGTCAGCAGGCAGCAGTGGTAAGATGAAAGGTGGCGCCACCAACCTGCCGCTTCAGGCGCCATGTACAGCCGTCACCAGACCCAGGACTCTTTTAACCCCCCACTACACCACCGCCCACCGCCCACCCACAGGCAACAAGAACACCACCTCCACCCTCGCCAACAACGTCAGGCAGCGGCCACCGAGCAGCAGCAACAACACTACCGCGGACTTCAGGCAGCAACCGCCAAGCGGCAACAAGAACACCACTGCCAGGAGAGGTTGGGCACTTCTTCTGCCTGTATTGTGTTCCTTTCTTCGTTTTATTTTTTTGTCCTGTTTAATATTCTCTGCCCTCCTGAAGGCGTTACTGTCTTTGGTCCTCTGCCGCACACAGCCACACCCATCTTTTTTTTCCCCTCTATGGTGACAGCCTCAGACCTCTTCTAACCAAAGAAAACTTCATAGATGTTGCAAAACTTCCAGATATACACACACACACACACACACACACACACACACACACACACACACACACACACACACACTCTCTCTCTCTCTCTCTCTCTCTCTCTCATTCTTTCAGGGGAGACAATAAACCCAGTTCCTGCAGGCATCATGTTCTTAGTGCCAGTCAGAAATCTTGTGACAGTAACAGAGTTGCTGTTACAGAATTGTATAGGACAAATACGGTCTTTGATAGCAAACAAAACATGAAAACTGACAAATATTACAGATGGGTTGTGTCAAAAATATAGAGAAGAAAGCCAGAATTTGATGCAGAGAAGTCTGTTGTGATGAAGAAAGTTGTACAGTACACTGTATATACAATCACTTAAAGCTAACACATTCATACACTCACAGATAAATACACGCATATATGTACATAGAGGATGAATAAGGAAAAAACACACAAAAAACAATGTCTTGCTCAGCAGGCCATGGCAGTAAACATATAACCAGTGAAAAAAAAGAAGAAATCAAGACACCAACATTCAGCTGTTTCCCACTTACACGCCCCCCCCCCCCCCCCCCCGATGTGTTGTGACAGAGAATTCGCCTCCCATGCTGCGTCGGGAGGGGCCTCCCCGCGACTACCTGCAGTCGCTCAACCTGCACCACAATTACCAGGGTCGTGCCGGACATCTCCTCGTCACCTCTGACCCCAAGGTAGGCGGGACGCAGACTTCTGCCGCCGCCACTGCCACAGCTCCCAGCGTTTCGCAGCCTGAGAAGTGGTCAGTGATGAACCGCCTGTTTGTTTGCTTGCATGTCTCCCTCTCTGTCCATTTGTTTGCTTGTTTGTCATGTGTTTGTACAGGGAAACTACCCTTGTTTGAACACAACAGATGAACACAGTTTTGTGTGTGGGAGTTAGGAAGGGAAAGGAGTGCATGCATGTGTTAAGAGAATGGATTGGTTGAATGGTGGAACACGGTGAAGGCCGAGTCGCTGAATGGGATGGGAGACAAACTGCAACGCACCGAAAAGTCATCATCAGTATTTTTTTCTTTCATGCCTGTATCACTGCAGTCATGTTCTATAAAACACTTGCAGCCTCCTGTAAGGGATTAGACCCAGTACAAATGTGCATAAAATTCCCTATCACACACAACATTGCACATATTCGAATTTGCATTGTAATCAATTCATGCACACACATGTATGTGTGAATGTGTGTGTCTGTGTCAGAATTTATGTGTACAGGTGCTTGTTGTGTGTTGGTGCATGTTTCTGTCTAAGACCTTTGATTTTTTCGTTTCAAAAACCTCTCTGTCCCTCCTGTCAGCGTGCCGTCCCTCAACACAGGCCAATCATCTGCGAACAACGGCCACTCAGCCCAGAGTTTCCGTGGGGGATACTACACCAACCCCGCCCTGCACACCAACACCGACACTTCCTGGACTGTCTTTGGGGCGCTGCGCAAACAGGACTACTACAGTGCTAGACACTCTGGACGTACACGGTTGTGGTGATCGCTGCCACCAGGAGGAAGAAAGAGAGTGGAGCGTGTGGACAGAGGAGGGGCTGGGCAAGGGCATTTACTGTTGATTTGTTCAGGGGTCACATAGGTCCCGGAAACTTGGAAAAATCCAGGTAAAATGGAAGGACGTTCTTCAGGGGTTCAAAAGTGCTGGAAAAGCAGCAAAGGCCAAAACATTGCTGGAAAAAGTCTCAGGGGTTTTTTCAAATTCAGCTGGGGACATAAATCTTTCTGTTGAGCCATCAAATATTGAAACCGTGCTCCGCAAAATGATTGAAGTAGAGAGAGAAAGGAGGGAGAAACAGAAAGTGCTAACACTTGTTAACCTCTTTGAAAACATAATAGCATGCGACATTGCTTGCTTGCCGCTTGGTTTATTTCCATTTCGGCACGTGTCACATTTGTCACTTCTGTATTCCAGCAAACACTGGAAACATGCTGCGCTTGGCTAAGATGGGGAAAGGCAACTGGAGTTTCAAAAATTCTTTCAGGAAGAGAAAGACTGCAAACGCTGGTTAGTTCTTTCCTCAGATGGCTCAAAACATCAAGCAAGCCTCGAAGTGTGTGGTAAGTGATTTCGATTTCGTAAATGCTGGCAGAAAAAGTGCTGTTTGGAATGACATGATTTACCCCCCTTGAAATTTACCGCCAAAGTTCTGGCAAGATCCTGGCATTTTTTTTTCTCTGTAATAACCTGTGACACAGGTGTGTTGTTTGACTTGTCGAATCTCTACATGATTTATGTTTTCACTGAAAGCTATGAATAAGTTCACCTGTATGAATATAATTATGTTAATAGGGGATAGCTGTGGTGGGCTAGGTATACTTGTGAATTTGGACTTGAGGATTTTTGATTGGATATATACTAGCATTAGTAAGTTTACTTTCTATAAGAGTGGAGTGTTTTTAATCGATTGAATTGGGGTATGTGACATCATTCTCCTTACACATCTGTATTGATTGATCGTTTATTGATCCAGACCACATGGATCAAAGTTCATCTGTTGTTAACTATTCACCAAGTGTTCTTATGGATGAACTATGCAGGTTTCATTTGTTATTTAGTTAAGTGGACAGCATGTACGTCTCTCCACTTTGTGTGTCTTAATTAATTAATTTATTGTACAGAAAAGTGTACAGTGTAAATCTCATGTTCATACAGTCAGTGAAGTTCATCTGCTTGTCTGACATTCCTGTATTCTTGCAAGGGAGACAGTTGTTAACTTCGATGGTGCTTTAAAGAAACTGTACGTCATAATTTCTTCACAGCCTAGCCGATGATTAATGACAGATGGAGAAAGGAGGTATGTGGTACACAGTAGCAGCCGATGATTTGTGACAGCCAAAAATGATGATTTGGCCACACAGAAGCTGACAAACAACCAAAGCTGGTTATTTTTGCACACAACAGTAACTGATAACTTGTGACAGATAACCAAAGGTTGTCATTTGTACACAACAGTTGCTGACAATTTGTGACCAATGGCCAAAGGTCATAATTTGTGCATCCAACCTTGTCTGATCATGTAATACACAGACAAAGGCTGTGTTTTTAGTTCGTAACATTAGCTGATAATTCATTATAAACCCACTAACTGATAATTCATGATAAACCGACTAACTGGTAATTCATGATAACCCACTAACTGATAATTTATGATAAACACACAACTGATAATTTGTAATTGTAGCAGATAAACACACAACTGATGAATTTGTCATTGTTATTGTAGCAGACAAAGGCGGTGATTTCTACAAGAATTGTAGCTGATAATTCATGAGCAATATCCTAAGGCAGAAATTTTTTTACTCACACAAGTAGTGATAGACCGCCAAAGGTGGTAGTTTGTACATACAGCAGAACTGATAATCATTGATAGATGGCCAAATGATGTAATGATTTATGGTTGATAGACAAAAAAACCAATCATTTAAACACAGAACACTCATAGCTGTTCATTCGTGGCAGACAAACCAAGGCAGTAATTATATGCACAACAATTAACACTGAATTAAAGCTGGTCATGGGTGAAGGCCAAATGCAGTAAAGGTGTTGATAGCAACAACTGTTAATCTGTAGTAGTGACTAGACGCAGCTACAGTCAGTTCCCATGTTGTGGTCTTCATTTCATCCAGGAGGGGTTCACTTTGTGCTGACAGTTCCATATATATGTAACACCAGTTGCTAAGTCTTGAGGCCACAAGGTGTAGGGGTTACAGCTTGTCAGTTTAATAGATCGGTGAGTGAATGATATAGAAAGAGCTGGAAACGGAGGCCTGTTGACAAGACATAACACATTCCTGACTGATGCATTAACGCAACGCACTCGTCAGGTCTGGAGTGCCTAGCTAACATCGTCTGGCCAGCACTGGAGTGGGTATGTTTGCGTTTCCACCTGTGTGATTGCACAAGCATGCGAGTACTTGTAAGTGCCAGGTTGCAATGTGTCCGTGCTTGCACGCATGTAATCTATGTTCCTGCACAGTTCACATACTGTACAACACGGCATCATATGTTCAGATGGCTCAATACTGTTCTCTGCCCAATATGTTAACTTGGCTAAAACCAGAGTTGAAGCAAAGCCTTGGATTCTGCTCTTCACATCTAAAATCCATGTTTTCAACACATACCTTTTTCTTGCATTGATGATGATTTTAAATGTAAAAGAATCCGAATCATAGGCTAAGCTGATTAAGTTTCTCTGTGCTAATTTCATGGATTATGCAATGTTTCGCACAGTATGTGAACAGCACACATGAACATGGATTACAAATTACATAAACATGTGTACATGAATGTATGCCTGTGCCTTAGGACACTTGCATACGTACTTGAACATGAGAACTATCACAGGCAAGTGTCCTGGCAGTGCGTGTTTGGATGTACGAGTTGTTCACAGAAAAATGTGTGTGTGTGAGGTCAGTCACTTGAAAGGCATTTTTTCTGAAGTCGGTTGTCAACTCGTCTGTGTGTATTTTTTAGGTGGTGTTTGTATTAAATTAATGAAATTTGAATATCTAGCCCACGTTTATGTTTTGTTGCTTTAAGTTGAGGATCTATTCAAAATTTTACAAGCAAAAAACATGGATTTTTTACATGAAGATGCTTGTAGTAGATAATTTTGATGACTTTGTAGAATAACTACTTTGAACAAAAACATGATGAAAAGCTCTAAATGTTGCGTCGAACATTTGTTCTGAACAAAATATCAGCTAAATCATGATGTTGATGAAATACACGCACATTAAACATCTGCAACAGTTGTAACGGTTGGTTTCCATTTCTTGTTCCCATTTCAACTGCTCCATGCCCCAACTAATCAACATTAGTAGGAATGTGCTCTTACGTAGATTGAAGCTGAAAGCACATCACATTGAGAATGATTTATTTGTACGTAATATGGTTTCTGTCTCGGTTTATAAAATCACATGATTGCTGAGCCAGAAAATTTGAGTGTAGGTGTGCTGTAGCAACCAATGACACAGACACCGGTGACTGTGAACACAATCATGGGCCTAATTTTAGATCCGTTTAGCCTTGATCGAGAAAACCTTTGGCACAAGAGCACGGTACATTCCAGAACTTCACCTTTTGTTTTCCACTCTTTTTGGGTGACGTTGCGACAGTGACATCTGCCTGGGACTGGACCACTCAAGGTCAATGTACCGATCTGTTGACTTATTCTTGAATTGCTTCATTATATGTTTATTGAAGAAACGTGGGTGATGGTAATCATGTAAACAAGAAAAATAGTGTCCTGTTTCATACATGTAATTTGGTGAATTTCTCATGTACCTCACACTTCTTTTTCTTATGATCTGTTGGTCTCCGTGTCAGAGAAATTGCATGTTTCAAAGAGCGACACGTTTGTGGGAAATGGCAGATCAGACCTTGCTTGATTTATTTTAGAGTCATGCATACACATCATTGCGTAAAAGAGATCAAAAAAGAGAAATAAATATATGAATGATGGCCAAAAGTGACTGTATATGCAGGGATAGCTAGCTATTTTGATTATCTTTCTGACAGTGATCTTAGCATGTTTCTTAGTGAGAATTTGTACACCTAGAAATTACTTTTTATTTTTCAGAGATTACTTTTTATTTTTCGATTTTGATGTTTTTGTTTCCTGAGTAATGGATCTGTAAATGTGATAAAGTTTGTAGATATTTTTCTTTACTTTCTTTTTTTTTTTTTTGGTTGTTGTAAATACAAGCACCTGTCTACACACAAACAAACTGTGACTCTTGTTTGTTTCTTTGTTTTGAAGGGCGTTTTCGGAGTGCATGACAACAAATTTACACACTGACGTAAGAAAACCAAGCCACAGACAGAGAATAGATAGAAGAGAGACAAATGAAGAGAGGAGAGAGAGAGAGAGAGAGAATAGACAGAAGAGAAGAGAGATGAGATAAAATGAAAAAAAGAGAGAGAGGGACTTCAATGCAAAGAGCTGCTAGTATGATTTCATTACATCAGACAAGCCCCCTCCATGGCAAATCCCTGCACTTTCTTATCTTCAAACTTAGTTGAACCGTTCCTTGCTATAATAACAGGACAGATTGTCGTTACATGAAGACAGTGTGTGTGTATGTGTGAAAGAGAAGCAGGAGGGGGAAACAAGAATCTGATGAATGAAATCTTCCCAGCAGTCTCAGCAATCCGTGACAAATGCTACAGAATATCTCTCACTTCCATTTTAATAAATGTTCTTTTTGGCAAGTTCAAAAGCAATAAACATTCACACCACTCGAGCAGAGACAATCAAACTGACTCTGGCTTAACAATAATCATCTGAAAGTCAGACAGCTTAACACACAGTTTATAAGAAAAAGGGAACAAACCAAGTTGTATGACACCAAAAAGTTTCTTTTAAACCCAGGGGCCCAGTCATACTGGACGATGGATATTGCCCCCCTCCCCCCTGCAACCCAGGTTCTCTCTTCTTTGGCTGTGAAAAGACATGTAAGCCAGGAGACAAAAACGGCAAAATGGGTAAAAAGTCTTCTCATAAAAGCATGCAAACTTTGAATCAGGACTCTATAAAGGCAAATATAAATTGAACATGGCTCTCACTCTCTCTTCCCACACATACAAAACATGTGCACACTTTTTGGCCATCTTCTGCTCTTTGGTACTAGAACTGTGAGTGCTCAACTCTGCTGACAGTGGAAATAAAATACTGGGATAGTGTGAATGAAACTCAAGCCGACATAGAGTGAGACTGTGTGTCTTTTTTGAGTGTATGTGCATGTGTGCTTTTTTTTTTTTCCCTTTACTCTCTGTGTATGTGTGTGTGTGTGTGTGTGTGTGTGTGTGTGCGCACACGCATGCGCTGGCATGGACACATATGCATAAGTGTTTTTCTTCAAGACAATTCCTTCCATTGTCTATCACTGAAAATGTTCAGAATCTCTATTTTCTAAAAGACTATACTTTTAATGACAAAGCAATGTCAAAATCTAGACCTGTCTTTCACCCCAGCAAATACTTACGAAAGAGCGCAAAGTGATTGATACAGCTCAGTCAACACAATATGACACGGACTCTTCACATTCAACCATAGTTCAGCTGACATCAGGAAGACCTTGAGCCTCAGTGGTTATCACGGAGACTCCGGGTCTGCCGGTACAGCCCTGCGGAACGGGAGGCAGTGACGAGGGAGGAACGTGAGGCAGGATCCGACTCTGCTGGGAAGGGGGTGTGGGAGAGGGAGGTGCTGGATCGGTGAGTGCACTGGCTGCCCACCACCATCATGCGGTTCACGTCGTTGTGGTACACCAGCAGGGCACCGCGGTGAGGCCCAGGGAAGGGAACGCCTTTCCTTGGGGAGCCATGCTGTCGGGGACTGGAAACGGCGTGGCGGGAAGAGTTGCTGGCCTTCATCATCGCAGTCCTCTGTCTCTGCAGTCGACTGAGTGCCTGAGTGTGCCTGTGAGAAGGGATACCACTGCTTCCGACAAATACTGAGGATTCACCGCCTGTAAACATGGTATGGTCCTCCCCATCAGGGCTGCTGTGCATGCAGGGCATGGTGGTCTTTTCTTCCCGCTCTACTTGTCCTGCATCCTGCAGGAATGTGCAGGGAGACTGGCATTTTGCCAAGCTTTCTTGTGCGTTGCTGGGAACATCACGACATAGACTGCTAGGTCTCTGCAGTCCTTTGTTGACTATCTGACAATCTTCACTGGCGGTTCCTTGCTGATGTGTTGTTGTGTAGGTCTGCACTGCTGCTCCTGTCTGCTGCTGGGGTCTCTGTGTGTCCTGTGAGACACCAATCTCTCTTTTCCCGTCTTCTGTCATATCATTCAGATCAGCAGGATTTAGAAAACTTTGTCCCTGAATATGGCCAGGACCTGTTTCTTGGGGGGTTCTTCCAATGCTGAACTGTGTCTGACTCAGCTGTGGTGGAAAGCCCAGAGGAAAGTTACCATCATGGACATGACTGGTCAGAGGGTTTGTGATGGGTTCGTGACTAGTTTTCTGGCTGATGGAAGTTGCACTGTCACTCTCTGTTACATCATCCTCATCAAAGGTGTGCTGCTCAACAAGGGTATCTTCTGCACCACGCTCCAACAAAGCTGGGTTTGTTGTTTGGCTTGGCCTCATGTTGAGAACCTGCAGGTCACTGAGGTTGTGGATGCAGATGTCATGTCTGCTGTCGTTGCTTCTCTGGGAGCTATGGTGACCTCTTCTGATGTCCGCAGACTTTCCATCCACAGTGTGGCTGCAGTCTTCCCTGCCCTCTTGCCGGGGGCGGGTAACACCACGATGAGGAGGACCCTGTTGCTCCCGACTGCTGTTGAGATCCTCCTGCTCAACACTGTCCTCATTTTGACCCACGTTCTCCTGACTGGAGATGATCACTTCCAGGCTACTGTCCCCGCTTTCCTGGGGACTGCTGTCCATGTCTTCAACTGGGACACCGTCTTCTCCACAGTCTTGCCAAGGGACCCTGTCTTCTCCGCCCTGCCCATCATTCCCCCCAGTACCTCCGCTGCTGATGTCAGTGTGGTCCCTGCCAAGACCTGGTCTGGTGGGGGCTAAAGTGACGCCATCTCTCCTCTCTACCAGGACCAGCTGTCCCCGACTGCCCTCCCTCTTCCTTGCTGACCTGATGCTGAGCACAGACAAAGGGTTGGAGAGGCCCTCCGAGATGTCCCATCTGCAAGGTTCTCTGGCTGCCCTGTTCCCGTGACTCTCCCTGTACCATGGAAAGAGCTGCAGCCTGCGTCCTTTGCAGGAGCTTCTCCCTGCTTCCCCTGAACGGGTCCTCTGCTGACGTTCCACATGCCCTTGGAATGGAAGGGGCGTGATGCGACACATCACCCAGCATCCTGCTGCCGTCAGCACTGGACATCAGCCCTGTGGGAACTCCCTTCTGAGGGCTAGCCTTGCTTTCCCATTCTGGAGGTGGTGCATTGCTGAAAGTCAATGACAAGGATGACTGGTTCCTAACACTGCTACTGCTGAAAGTACTGACTGGTGCTTTGGATTTGGATACTGTTGGAAGGTGTTTCTTAGGAGACTGAAGAGCTTCCCCTGGGTGTCTGCCAGTCTCTGCAGCATGTGAGATGTCCCCTTCCTGTGGAATGCGATGAAAGGCTTCCCACGGACTGTGGACTCTCTCAGATGGACAGATGGCCCCATGACAGTGGTCAACAAGGATCTGGCCAGGACTGCTGAAGTGGGCAGGGTGTCTGTCTCTCTTAGGAGTGGTGGGTGCAGACTGCTCCGTCATGTGGGCCCAGTGCCCTGTGCTCAGTCCCACCTCTGATGAATCCTTCCGCGGTGCTGCCACCTGGATAGTCAGCCAGGCCAGGTTCCCCTGGGTCTGTACAGACAGTGACACCATACAGCATGGGGCAAGAGGAGGACCAGGAGGGATAAAGAGAAAGGGA
The DNA here is from genome assembly GCA_016801955.1 of Conus betulinus. NCBI lineage: Eukaryota > Metazoa > Mollusca > Gastropoda > Neogastropoda > Conidae > Conus > Conus betulinus. Next base: position 375,082 of record JADBJO010001245.1, on the reverse strand, counting down.
ACAGGGAAGTATGCATATATAGGCAAGAAACAGAGACAGAAAGACAAAAGATGAGAGACAGAAAGGCAGAGAGAAACAAACA
>JADBJO010001245.1:362500-370000 GCA_016801955.1 Conus betulinus | reverse complement strand
GGGGTGGGGGGGGGGGGCATGCTCTGGCATAATTCTAACCAACAGTTGCTGCTGAGTATTATGAAAACAGATATACACACATGTATGAATACTAACTGAACACACACACACACAGAGTGCAAGGGACAGGCAATCAAGTGCACCAATCACCAGCTAAACAGGGGATCAAGGGAGGGCATGCAGGTGCTGCTGTGCACAAATGTCGTGCGCCTAGACTGGTTGGTACCTGCAAACACTGATCGACATGACGCAACTACTTTCTGATTGGCTCGTATCGCGTGGCCAGGCTGACATAGGCCCGTCCATTGGAATCAAACCACATCTGCAACACAGCCAGCAAGTCACAGCGACATAGCACCCCACAACAAAGACCTGCTAACTGAACACTAACCATTCTTTTTTTTTTTCTGTCCCAGAGAGTAACAGCTATCTACTTGCCGCTCTAATAAACTGACACACTTCATACAACAACACTGAGAGATAGAGACAGAGAAAGCGGAAGGGGTGGGTGGAAAGATAGAGACAGAGAAAGGGTGGGTGGAGAGACAGAGACAGAGAGAAGGGGCGGGTGCATGGGTAGGTAAATGGAGGGAACTTCTTCAGAAACAAGTTTGGGTCATGCCTGCGTCATTCATTCCCAGCACACATCCAAAAAGAAGCTGAATCTAGAAAGAAGTAAATAAAACAAATCAAATCAAATCACTGTTACTATTTTTTTTTTTTTTAAGCTAGCTTATTAACTAAAACTACCAATCAGCATCAGCGTAACATGATTGCAATAACTAAGTTATTCAGGAAAGGGAGAAGAAGAGGGAGAAAGAAAGAAAACAGCAGATTTATATACATACTGCATGTTAATAACCTGCTGAAAGCCAATAAGATGAGCAACACTCTGCTGATAAGATTCGCAAAAGTGTGAATTATGGGAGAGAGAGAGACAGTGAGAGAGAGAGAGACAGACAGACAGACAGAGAAAGAGAGAGAACATATGCATGTGCCTGTGTGCGTATTTGTGTGTATGTAAGCCTGTGGAGAGGAGTGGCGGTGGCAGAAGGAGCGGAAGCGTTGCAGATTTTCTTTTTTTCTCTCCAGGAAATCTAATATCTTACAACGGATGTCCATGTCAAAATAACAAAAAAGAACAAAGCCTTTCTTTAAAAAAAAAAATACACACCAACATGAAAACAATGACTATTTAGTAAAACTATACTTATCAACTAAAAAAAAAAACCATTAAAACAAAAAAAAAAAGGCAAAAAATAAAAAATGAAAATAAGAAATAAAATGCTGACACTGCTTTTACATTGCATGGATGTGGTGGAAATTTCTGGATGGTGGTGGGATGCTCAATCACACTGGCCCAGTGGACCATGCAGCTATTAGCAGTGGCAGTAAGCTGGACAGATGATGTCCTGTGTATGTGTTCAATCACAACAGGTACTATTACTACTACCAACACCAGCAGGCACACTCTGCAGCAGTGCATGCAGTGTCTCTATTGTGGGAAGAACCATGAGGACCTTGTATCAACTGCTCCCTGTGTCAACTGCTGGTCATGGGGGCTGTAGCAGGACCAGCCAAGATGTGGCTATGTACAAGGGAGCCAGTGTGAATACAATGGGAGTCATGCCAGTGAGACACCACAGAAGATGAAACAACACAGATAAAAAGAAGAAACAACAACTTTGAAACCCCTGCCAGGGGGCAGAATAGCTCGGTTGGTAGAGCGCTGGACTCGTGATCCTGGGGTTGCGGGTTCGAATTTCATTACAGGGGGATTTTTCCTCGGAGTTAACATGGTTCTGACTCCATTCCCCATACAGTCCTTCGAATGAGACTGTAGACTGAGGTTCTGTGCCTGAACGTATGCACATCATGCACACACGTAAAATCCCATCATCAACTTTCGGAAGAGAAGGCCAGTTTTGGGCCGTTGGTATGGATGACATGTTACACATAGCATGCACCTTCCCTGAAGATGGAGTATGGCTGCCTTAATGGCGGGATAAAAAAAAACCAATCTGTCCACACTAATATTCTTTGAATACAATACAAACAAGACTCAAAAACATGCTTTAACTAATGCAATACAAACTGCACACAATAATGTTCTTTAACATATACATTGCAAACTGCACACAATAACAATCTTAACATATACATTACAAACTGCACACGATAATATTCTTTTACATATACATTCCAAACTGCACACAATAATGTTCTTTAACATATACAAATAACAAACTGCACACAATTATATTATTTTACATATGTTACAAACTGCACACAATAACATTATTTCACATATGCATTACAAACTGCAGACAATGATATTCCTTCACATATATATCGCAAACTGCACCCACTAATATCTTTTTACCTTGTACAATACAAACTGCACACAATGATATACAACACAAACTGCACAGAGTAATAGTCTTTTCTAATTGATACCATACATACTGAATGCAGCAACTTTTTAAATTCACACAAGACAAACTGCACATAATGATATTTGTTAACTCATACTAAACAAACAGCACACAGTAATATTCATTAACTTACACAATAAATGCTCCACACAATAACAATGTTTAAATTATACAAAATTAACTGCACACATGAACGTTCTCTAACTTACACAATACAAACAGTACACATTCATACGTTCTTTTCTGAAACCACACATTACAAACAGTGCACACTGATATTCTTTTCTTTAAATCACACAACACAAAACACTACACTGTATCATTCTTTGATAAATTACAAACTGCACATGACAGTATTCTGGAACACTTAGAATACACACTGCACACTGTGCCAGACACTATGCGTGTATAACAAAAACTTCCATGCCAACACAAGAACAGGCTCAGAAGACATATCTTAAGGTTGTTTGGTACATGCGGCTCAGCACTGTGCAAGCAATTCAATCTTCTGTCACCATGAAGTGGACGTGACCACACACACACAGCAGATTACAATACGTTTCACCCTGCTCAGTTCAATACATTGAGATCAGATGGTAGCGGTGCTTTCACACACACACACACATACACACACACAGAGCGAGGAAATGAATATGAGCGTCTTTCGAACACCACCAAATGTTGGGGCTTTCACGGCACATTTGACTTGCTAAACTGAAATCACAAGACACCGCCTCATAGATTGACTTGTGATTGACAGAATTAATCTAATTCATGTGGTTTAGAACACAGCCAACCATGAGGGGCTGTATTAATCTGTCACCTCATCAAAGTCGACTCCTTACATAGATATTCAAAAACAATATCAACAACATCTCAATAAACCAGATTTTTTTTTTTTTTACTCGCAAACCTTGCTTACAGATCACTCTTCCAGAAAATCTTGGTTCAGGTGAAAAATTTCAACCTCTTTCAGGACCTAAAAAGACCACATCCAGCTGAATATTTCTAAAGAGGTTTTTCATGAAGTCTGTTGTAAAGTGTTTCTCTCTGATGTCATGTAAGAACACATTTCATAGTGAGTGACACATCACATGTAATGCACTATGGAGCTTCCTCACCTTTCAACAGATACATGCGAGAGTCAAAGGAGTGGGTCTGTTTGTACTTAGAACAAAACTGTTTCTTCTTTACGGCGCCCATAGCAGACGGTTAAAAACTCTTTAAGGTCCAGATGGATCTGAAGTAGCCTGCGATCTGTCTGCTTGTTCCAGTCCTCTTGCCAGGTGTCCTTGACATGCATGCATTCTTCGAGTTCGACGCTGGTGTGAGGGAATAACTGCCTAGCAGTTTGCTTAACTGATTGATTTCTTTATTTGTTGTTGTTTTGGTACCAGAACATGTCTGTGCTTGAAAGAGAACCACAGACAGAGAGAGAGAGAGAGAGAGAGAGGAGAGAGTGAAAGGATGATGACGATAATGATGATGATGATGATGATTCTGAGGGGAACAGATGTTTTTCTTCATTCAGTCCTTGCTCTTCAAAGGGGGTGTGAGCAACACGCCAAGTTAGAATGAGGAACATTTGAAAACCAAATGTGTTTTCCACAACAAAATACGAAGCTGATGCTTGACGTTTCTCCATTCGCATTTACACAAATACTAACAACAAAATATAATGAATAAGTAAAAAAAAAAAAAAAAAAAGCATAAAAAAGAAAGCACCCTCCCCCCCAAAAAAAAAATTTCATAAGCATTAACATGTGAGGGATAAAAAAGACTACCCACGAGGCTTTTAATTGAAAAAAAAAATTCTTGCACAGTACACTGATGCCACCACCAAAATTTTCTACCAATCATAAGAGAGGGATAGTGTTCAAACTTAACAGAGAGAGAGAGAGAGAGAGAGAGTTCATATGCGGAGAGTGGGCAATCTTAGATAGTGGTGAACTGTGGGAAATAGGAATCAATAAACAATTTGACCTAAGTTATAATGATGGAAAATTGCAGGTAACTTTATTCACATTTACAGGGCCAGTCTCACCTGATGATGGGAAATTGTGTTCATGTATAAAGAACAATGTTATATGGTAATGGGGAACTGGATTCTCAGCTAGGAACCAATCTTACATTATGATAATGAGGAACTGCATTCCTATATACATAGGGATCAGTCTGATAGGATAATGGGAAATTTTCTACAGATCACAAGAGAGGGATAATGTTAAAATTTAAAACAAAGAGAGAGAGAGAGAGAGAGAGAGAGAGAGAGAGAGAGAGAGAGAGCGCCAGACAGATAGACTGACAGACAGATAAACAAACAGAGAGAGAGGTTCCTGTCTTGAGTCCAGTGTCTCACATGGTATGTGGAAACTATTCTTATGATATAGTGATCACTCCTACAATGATAACAGTGAAATGGGCTCACATATAGGGGCTAATGTTAGATGTGTGTGTGTGTGTGTGTGTGTGTGTGTGTGTGTGTGTGTGTGTGTGTGTGTGTGTGTATGCATTATGCATGTGTGTGTGTTTCAGTGTTTGGTTATTGATGCAGGTGAGTTTATGTTTTTATGTATTGTTTTTATAATCTATGTAATGTTTTATGTCTTCAGGATTTAATGTTTATTTCATGTGGGTATGCTTGCGTGTGTGTGTGTGTGTGTGCGTGCGTGTGTGTGTGCATAGGTGTGTGCATGTGTGTGTGTGTGTGTGTGTGTGTGTGGGGGGGGGGGTGAGTGTTGATGTATATACAAATACATATACTAACACAGGCTAGTTTTATGTAACCATTTATAATGTCTTTCTGTAATGTCTTATGTAGTTGTGAAATGATGTGGAGCAGAAGAAAAATTTCCAATGGCCAATAAAGTTGACTAAATTGAATTGAATAATGGGGAACTATGTTTGTACATACAGGGAACAGTCTGATAGGTATGGGTATAACTTTCCCACATCAACAAACAAAAAAAAAAAAAAAAAAAAAAAAAGGAAAGGGACTGGGGCCCAAGATAACAGCAGATTGAAATGATCTTTAAATCAAGTGGCAAAAATCAGCGACAAAGCCACAATCATTTACTTTCATATTTCTTTTCTTGAATATTTACTCCAAAATAAAAAATGAAAAAAAAAAACTCCCACAAATAATAAAAACAGAAAAACACAACAACAACAATGAAAGTCTCGAACATACAACACGATAAAAACAACAACAACAAAACATAAAATCCCCACAGAACAGTATTCAACATTCTAAAAACTTCACCCCACAAAACAGTATTTTAAAAGCTTTTCAGAAATATCCAGTTTGGTGGTTGTTATTGTTGTTGTTGTCTTCTCTCTCCCGTAAGTAAGGAAATCCTTGTTTGGAATTTTCTGAATGGCTGATTTCCCCTTCAGGCAAAAAAAAAACCCCCCCAAACTTTTACCCACACACATGACAATGGGAAACTGTGTTCATAACACACACACACACACACTCAAACACACACACACACGACACATGATGGAATCTTGAGAGCATATACAATTGTGGCAGTGTGTGATCCTATAGAATTTGGAAAACAGAACATACTGTCTGATAATCCATGAAGCTTCATAGGAACTATGTGGCTCCTCAGAGGCTGTCCACTGTTCAGTATCTATGCTAGTTACAAACCAACCCAGGCTAAGTGTGCTGTAAGCCACACCATCTGGTTAGTACCTGAATATCCAAACCGCACACAGGTCAGGGTTAGCTCATCACAGCAGGCTTTCAGCAGCTAAGCTGAACAAGGGTTAGGTCTCCAAGCCACTATGAGTTCAGCACGCTTCAAGATATGGAAACGAAGCACTCTTGCCAGCGGCCACAGCACACAGGCAGCCCCAGGGCTGCCGAGTGGGGGTGCTGCTCAAATGACATCCTACTGTGCTTCACCGGTGCCGAAGACCAAGTGTGGGTGCTGCTTTACCCCTGAGGCAATGGACGGCACCTTGTTAGCGCTGGCGGGCGACTGACTGGCACGGCGTTGGATGAGCTCCTCCAGCTCCCCATGAGGCAGTTCTTCGTTGTTCAGCATCAGCTCAGCGATTTTGCGCAGGTTCATCTCCCCGTTCTGGGCGGTGTGTGGCTTGGGAGGTTGCACCCCTTCCCCTTTGAGGCGTGCTGGCAAGCTGCTATTCCAGAACTTGAAGTAGGGCACAGAGGCTTGCTGGGCTGATGTGCCGTCAGAGGCGGCCCCATCTTGAGCGTCTCGGTCCTGGGGTTTTGCCCGCAGGCTTCGCGAGGAATTGGAGTTTTCAGTTTCTGTGGAGATGCTGTGAGCGCTTTGTGACTTGCGGTCCCCATCGCGGTGTCTCAGCTTGCCCCTCCCTTTGCGTGCCCGGGGGCTCCTGCTGGGTGGCGGGGCGCCCTGACCTGGACACACGCCCTGCAGCTCAAAGGTGGAGGGCAGGTCAGGCTTGGTGCTCGACCCTCGCAGTCCGCGCTGCGCTGCTGCAAGGTCTCCATCTTGGGCGCTTCAGCGGAGCTGAGGCTGAGGTTGAGGGGCCTGAGGTCGTTGATGAACTCCTTGACCATCTGCTCCTTGTCGGCCACCTTGACAGGCCCCTGGCTTGGAGCCCCTGCGCTGTTCTTGAAGGGAGCGTTGAGGCCTGGGTCAAACTGCACCAACTGGCTGCAGCGCCGGTCCAGCGTGGACTTGGCTGGGTTCCAGAGCACAGAGCCCGTCAACAGCGTGGGTGTTTCCGTCAGCATATCCTCTCCGGGGAACACATGGTAGGTGCAGGAGGGCTCCAGACGAGGGGGGGGCTTCAGAGCCATGTCAGCCCCCAGGCAGGTGGTGGACACAGGCGGTCGAAACTGGCGGCGGCATCGCTGTTCTCTGATTCGCTCCTGATGCGGGGCGTGCCCACCTGGGGGTCGGCCTTTTCTTCAAGCCCTCTGGGAGTTTTGATCAGCTCCGGGAGAGGAGAACAGGGAGCGGCAGTGTTCTCGTCTGTCTTCTGTACACCATGCCCGCAACACATGCATACGTACTACACCATGCCCGCAATGCAAACATACATCATCACATAGACAGTGTAGACA
>JADBJO010001245.1:335000-360000 GCA_016801955.1 Conus betulinus | reverse complement strand
TGTTCCTGTCTGAAATGGGAAAAAAAAAACACAACCTCATGCCCTGTTACTCTCTCTCTCTCTCTCTCTGAGCGTCATAACTATGTCAGTTACAAGCAATACCTCATTCAGCTATTTGACATAACGCTGAAGTCTGCTGGCATTCTCTATTATAGCGGTCCACAAGTCTTTTTTTCTTGTTTGTTTGTGAGTTGTTGTTTTTTTTTTTGTGATGATTCAGAATTTGTTGTCCTTTCTTTTTTTCTGTCTCGTCTTATTTGCCACTGAACTTTAGTGTGGCGTTACCCTCACGTCGTTGATCATTCTGACCTCCCATCCACAGCCACAACCTGACTTGTCCAGCCACAGAGCCCAGCACCAGCAAATCACAGAGAGCAGTCATTGTCAAATCATCATGAGGCAACCCACCAGAACAGCCACGTGCTGCACTGCCGCCGGGTCACTTGGTGTGATGTTGAGTGATGCCTTTTCTGATCCAACATACACATGACACCACCTGCTATGTCCACTACTGATGACAATCACTGTTTAGTCATGGGCGTGAATAAGCGAGCATTCACCGTCAGAAGACGCCATCACGTCTGTCCAGCCACAGTCCCCGTGACCTTGCCACTACACGTGACCTTGATATGAACTCACCACTACCCATGACCTTGATATGAACTCACCACTCTACCCGTGACTTTGACATGAAGTCGCCACTACCCGTGACCTTGATATGAACTCACCACTACCCGTGACCTTGATATGAACTCACCACTACCTGTGACCTTGATATGAACTCACCAAGAACACGAATGGGAAGAGGACATCAAAGCCGAGGTCACCATGACAGCAGGGCATGAAGGGCCACAGAATCTTGAGATTTTATTTTTATGCTGATCGATGATGATGAGCATGACAAAGACAGTGCTCCCATTCTGCCAGGGCTGTACTCTATGCTTACTTTTATCGATATATTCCAAAAAATGCACTGATTTCTGCAGTGTTGATCAGGAAATTTCGACTCTCATGAGACAGAAGATAAAACTGGACTGTCTGGTGCACATCTTCCCTAGACAGCCCATAGCAAACTCAAGCTCTGGGGAGGAGCTGGTCACGGCAGAGAGAAATCCCACAAATCAATGGCTCTGGTGGCTAACCACTTGGCCACGGTGGCTGATAAAGCCCCAAAATTGTGAAGCATGGAAGGGTGTGAAAACACAGTCATCACAAATGTCATGTAAGAGGGGAGCACAGGTATGGAAAGGATGAGGTATACAAATTTCAAGAATGAAAATCACCAGCCCAAAACGTTATTGGGATGGAAAGGGGGAAGGACAGGGGTAGGGAATGGCACAGCTCAATTTGCACATTTTTCACAATATGTTACTGATGTGGTTCTATTGCAATTTCAAAAAAACACCATTTTGTTGTTGTTGTCATTGTTGTTGCTGTAGTTGTTGAATTTGTTTATAAGTTCTTTCAGGTATTTTATTTTTCAAGATGAAAACAGAACAGTGGAAAGGGAAGGGAAAGCGGGGGCAGCAGGGGGGGGGGGGGGGGGGGGGATGGGGGGGGGGGGGGGAGGTGGGGAAGAGGCTCCGGAACTTGGAGTCTTTGTAGAATGTGCTATGTGAGGCACTCTTCATAATTTGATCAGTGTCTGTGGCAAGAACAAGACATGGGAATGATATCCCTTGATTCCATGTCCTTGGCCGTTTATTATGAAAGCCAGTTGAAGTGGCTGGGATTTTCTTCACCCGCGTCTTCATCTGTTCCAATGCTCAAACTGAAAGCATTCCTTGTTGAGGAATTTAAAAAAAAAATCAACTAGAATGCTCACACACAAAATCAAGCACGGAAGTATCTACATTCGTTCCACAGTTTTTCACTGCTCATAACCGACATAAGGACAGGAGGAGCTAAAAAAAAAAAAAAAAAAGGGAAACCTTTCTTTTCAAATGTGAGGGAGTTTTGCAAATGCAAATGAACACTGGGAGGTGGGCATGGTACTACACTTCTCACTACATCTAATCAAGGAAAAAGCTAAGCTTTTCTGTTCTTTTTTGTCTGGTTGGTTAATACAAAAGGAAACACTGTCTTCTATTCCTTCAAAGACTACATTCTGTTCCCAAGCACTGGCTAGACTTTCTTTCCAACCTCTCTTGCTACTAACAAAACGTCTTTCAGCTTTTTGTTTGTTTGCGTTTTCTAACAAGGTGAAATAAAAAGACATGGGTCTGTTTAAAGGTTGGAAATACTGACAATGCTCAATACTCTTAGGAATGCTCTTCATGGACCCTTTCTCTGTTGATCTATCAGCTTTAGTTCCGTATATAGACTCCCTTCCTCAAAGACTTCCCTTCCTGGAATGCTGAGGTCTTGATTTATACCAGCATTAGCTTTGGATACAGAACCCCTTCATTAAAGACCTGCTTTCTTTAGGGCTTTTGGGGACTGTTTTGAGAAGTTCCTGGGTATTGATGTAAAAAGCCTATGCCACAAGACCATATCAATTGTGCTGTCAATATAACGATGTAACAGCCAGATTGGGAGTTTTAACAGACAGATCTTGAAACTTCTCTTGCTCTTTCTGTGTGTGTGTGTGTGTGTGTGTGTGTGTGTGTGTGTGTGTGTGTGTGTGTGTGTGTGTGTGTGTGTGTGTGTGTGCGTGTGTGTGTGCATATATGTATGCATGCATGTCTATGTGTACATGTATATGCCAGTCTATGTTAACAAGCATCAATCACATAATGAAAATATATACTAGCTCTGCATGAGGACACACAACCAACACAGCAAAGCACACACACACACACACACACACACACACACACACACACTCTCTCTCTCTCTCTCTCTCTCTCTCTTCACTCACGCACGCATGCACGCACACATGCACGCACGCACAAACATACAATCCCCCCCCACACACACACACATACACTGATAGAGTGTCTCTCTCTCAGCATGTCATTCTTTCTCTGTCGCTCTGTCTCTGTCTGTCTGTCTGTCTGTCTGTCTCTCTCTCTCTCTCTCACACTCTCTCTCATCACACACACACACACACACACACACACACACACACACACACACACACAATTTTTCTTGCATGCATGCACAACACTCATAACAAGGTTCCTCTGCATTGTTTGCACTCGTAAAGACAAAAAAAAAAGAAGAACTTAGAACATGTTGTCTGTCCACACAGAAAGAGAGAGAGAGAGAGAGACAGAGAGAGAGGGGGGGGGGGGGGGGGGGGACAGGGACAGGGCGAGAGACAGCCTGACAGTATGTTTCTGGTTATTAAGGTAAACTCAAGCACAGAACACACTATGTCCACTATTGTTCTGGCTGTGGGAAAAAAGGGAAAACCACACAGCCCGCCACCACACCTGACAACAGACAAGCCACCTCACTGTTTCTGCCTCTGTAAACCGTACACTTTACTTGGTGACAAAGGCCACCAAAGTCTTCACTGTTGACTTAGTGTACAGGGACCCGTGCACTTGCTCACATTTTCTGCGAGTGTCTGTATTTCTCAGGCCTGGTAGCCTTAAATCAAAATGAAACCTTCAGGCATCGTTTTCATTGATCTTGCTGAAGATCCTAAACATATCTCACATTCTCTGGTCCTTCATGTCCTGCTCTTGCTGTGATCTTGATGTCTTGTTTCCCTTCCATATTCCTGTCTGTGGGGAGTTCCTATGACAAAGTCTTCACTCTTCCACAAGACTGTCAGTGGATGATGAGCAGGTGGTCTCCTGTCATGACCTTGATGTGTGTCTCCCTTCCACATCCCTGTCTGTAGGGAGTTCCTATCACAGAGTCTTCACTCTTCCACAAGACTGTCAGTGGATGGATGAGCAGGTGGTCTCCTCCTGAGGGGGATGCTCACTGACATTGGCTCTGCAATTGAGTAAAGACTGTCTGAAGCTGGTGGCTTGGCTGGTGGGGATTTGCATACGCTGAATCAGAACAGACAGCTGGACCTGAACTGCCACCAATGCACACCACTTGCAGAAGTGTAGTGTCTCCTCTGGTGGGTTGCCTCGTGGTGATTTGATGCAGTTTAGACATCTAAATATTGCTCTCTATGATAAGCATGTTGGAGAAGAATGGAAGGAACGGATGAAGGGGGTAAGGAATAAATGGTAGAAGATAATGCCATTGAAAGGGCCCAGAAAATAAGACAAAAAGATTTTTTAAAAGTCTGCTTCACACCTCTCCCAGCCCCAATGTAAATAAAAGTTCTGCACATGTCCAGGCTGTTCCAACAAATGAACATCTATCTCCTTTCCTTCACTTCTTGGATGTAATTCTGCCACACTCGTCTCATGAATGTTAATAAGATGCTGTTGAATTGATTCTCTGTTGCTCACAATGTTTTTACGAAGAAGTCCTGATCAGTTGCTAAAAAAAAATATGCCCATATTGCATAGATGCAAACATCTCAAGGGAAGCAACCTGTTCTCACCCTTACAGAAGCAAAGTAGATGGCCAGGAACCAACCTGTTCTTACCACGCAGAGGCAAACTAGCCACCCTTTCCTCTCCTTGAGCAGAGATGAACACATTAAGAATACAGCCATCCAACACTCTTAGTGAAGGTTAACCTCTGAAGAAGCCAACCTTTCCTCACCCAGCAAGGAGGCAAACACCTGCAGAAGCAGTGTTCTTCCTCAGAGTGGCAAGAAATTATCTACAGAAGCCAGTCTTTCCTAACCCTGAGTAGACACACAAACATTTCAAGTAAGCCAATCTTTCCTCAGCATGCACAGTTGAGATTAAAAAAAAGTTTCAAGACATCAATTTTTTTTTTCTCATCCTGCATCGGGGAAAGGAGTTCAAGCAAACCAATATTTTCTTCTTCAAACTCAAGAAAGTGAATCTTTCCTCGGTCTACATTCACCCAAGACTCTGCGCCAGCCAAGTTTCTCTCACCCAGCCTACAGAGAAAAAAAATTCAAGCAAGCCAGTCCTCCCTCTCCCCTGAATAGAGTTAGAATCTGAAGCAATCTAAGCCTTCCTCTTTCTACAAATTCAAGAGTGCAATCTTTCCTTACCCTGCATGAAGTCCAAATTTTCAAAAAGCAATTTTCCCCTCGCCCTACAGCATCAACATTTTCATGAAAGCAATTTTTCTTAGTCAAGCTTCATGCCAAAATTTTCCTGACCTGAGTGAAGCCAAACGTCTCCAGAAAAAAATCTTTTCCTGACCTGAGTGAAGCCAAACATCTCCAAAAGCCAATCTTTTCCTGACCTGAGTGAAGCCAAACATCTCCAGAAAACCAATCTTTACCTGACCTGAGTGAAGCCAAACATCTCCAGAAGCCAATCTTTACCTGACCTGAGTGAAGCCAAACAAACATCTCCAGAAGCCAATCTTTACCCTGACCTGAGTGAAGCCAAACATCTCCAGAAGCCAATCTTTTCTGACCTGAGTGAAAGCCAAAAACATCTCCAGAAGCCAATCTTTCGCCACCCTAAGTAAAGGCAAACATTTCAGATACCAGTCTTTTCTCCTTTGAACACAGACCAAATCTTCAAGAAGTAAATATTTCCCCGTCCTGAGTACATGCAAAAATTTCATGAAGCCAATCTTTTCTCTCCTGAGTCAACACAAAAATTTCAGGAAGCCAATCTTTCCTCTCCATGAGTAAACACAAATATTTCATGAAGCCAATCTTTCCTCTCCCTGAGTCAGTCAACACAAAAATTTCAGGAAGCCAATCTTTCCTCTCCCTGAGTCAACACAAAAATTTCAGGAAGCCAATCTTTCCCCACCCTGAGTAAACACAAAAAATTTGATCATGAAATCAATCTTCCCCCACTCCCAGTAAACACAAAAATTTCATGAAGCCAATCTTTCCTCTCCCTGAATAAACACAGAAATTTAATGAAGCCAATCTTGACTCACCCTGAGCAAAACAGAAATTTCATGAAGCCAATCTTTCCTCTCCATGAATAAACACAAAAATTTCATGTAACCAGTCTTTCCCCACCCTGAGTAAACACCAAGATTTCACGACGCCAATCTTTCCTCTCCGTGAGCATAGGCAAACCTTTCAAGGAAAAGTGAATCCTTCTTCATCCTGCATAGGGTAACCAGACAGTTCAATGGAAGAACAGCAAGTTCAAACCCAGACATTGAGGATTTCTATTGCCTTTAGCGCTCTGTACACAAAACGCAAAGCAAACAGACCCCCGCCCTGCATAACCATCTATCTGAGTCTGTTCCAAAGCTTGGGGGAGGAGGGGGGGGAGGGACGGGATGATAGAGTTAGGAGTGAAAACAGGAGGAGGAGAACAGCGAGGGACCTAAAAACGCACAGAAACCAGTCTCTCTCCCTCTATGAGAAGTTATCAGCACAGAAAGCCCTTGCCGTCCTGTGCGCTCAAACAATCCCTTTACCTTACTCCTCCCACCCACCACCCACCACCTCCACCCACCCCCCTTTTTTCTTCTTTTTCTTTCTTTCCTTTTTTTTTTTTTTTTTTTTTTCTTTCTTTCCTTTTTTCCTTCTTTTTTCCCCCCCTTTTTTTCTTTCTTTCATTTTTTTCCCCTTTTTTCTTTCCTCCCCCCCCCCCCCCCCCCCCCCCCCCTTTCTTTCTTTCCTTTTTTTTTTTCTTCCTTTTTTCTTTCCTTCCTTTTTTCTTTTTCAACAGCTGCCCCCCAAAAAAGATGGTGGGGCGGCGTGGGAGAAAGCACGTCAGCACAAGGCACACTGGCCCCTTGATTAATGAGTTACACCCTGGTACACAGTGATCGATCAAATCACCCCTGCTAACAGCACAAAGGCTCTCAGACCACCCCCACACATTCACACATGAACTGATTATCACCATGACTGTGTGAACAGAAGTCAAACTTCATGGGACCACTTTTCCCCCCGATTTTTTAAAAAGATTTTTTCAATCCTGCTCTGCATGTTATACCAGCTGAGCATGTTACTGTTTTCGCTGTGTGTGTGTGTGTGTGTGTGTGTGTGTGTGTGTGTGCGTGCCCGCGCGCGCGCTTGCGTGCACATGCATGCACCACACGTGTGTATGTGTGTGTATGCATGTGTGTATGTATGCATGTGTGTGTGTGTGTGCATGCATGCATGCGCATGTGTGTGTATGTTTCCTCATCCAAGTAACCACTTCTTTCTATGATACATATGGTGTTCGCAAAGATTTCATGTACTGTGAAGATTTGAACATGAAAAACGAACTGTTACAGCCTTCAATCATGCAATTTTCAGTCCTCAAGCAGCACTTAGAGAATCTGGGGTATTTTAAGAGAGAGAAAAAAATTGGGGGAACCTCGAATTTTCTCCTTTTAGCCTGACAAAATTTGGTCAGGTCATATAATTTTCACTTTCAAAGTCTTCGTAAGGTGCAAAATGAGACAGAGTGTACTGCTGTGCAATATAAAAATGTGTGTGTGTGAGTGAGTGTGTGTGTGTGTGTGTGTGTGTGTGTGTGTGTGTGTGTGTGTGTGTGTGTGCGTGTGCATGTGTGTGTGTGTGTGTATCGGTCTTCACTTTCATTGCAGTACTATTCAAAACATGACATCTGGCTATCAAATAGCGTAGAGTGGAAGCGTGCTAAAAAAAAACTGTTACAATTGTTAACGTCAATGGTTTCTTCCATTTTTTCTTTTAACTGATAATGTTGCAAAACTCACAAGACCTCTTTTGGATACTATTAAATCTCTTAAGTTTGAAAGAAAAAGGAGAATGAGAGGGTCATGATAAACTGAGCAAATGTAAAAAAAAAAAAAAAGACGATATCACAACACCAATTAAATACTTTAAAAATGGATTCAGTTCTGTTGTCTTGTTAGGATAGAGTTGTGAAAATCATACTGGGGTTTTCTTGTGTCTGGTCTGAAATGTTCGCAACTGTCATTTGTATATATTTGCTAGCCATCACGATGTGTGTGTGTGTGTGTGTGTGTGTGTGTGTGTGTGTGTGTGTGTTTTCTGAATTGTTCTGGATCTTTTGCTCATACACAGGAACAACTGTTTTGCGCTGACACATAAATTGAACATGGTAAACCTTAAACAAAGTGTCTGACTCCATCAAATAAAGACATGTTCTGTTCTGTTACACCCAGCAGTTCTGGAATCACCCATCCTCATCCCCAACCCTCCTCCTCCCCTCACACACACACTCATACACACACACACATGCACGCACGCACACACACACTCTCTCTCTCTCTCTCTCTCACACACACTCACACTCACACACACACACACACACAGATTCTATGTATTCAAGAGGACTCAGAGTAAATCTCTTGTGTGCTCACCAAATGAACACAGACCCTGAAATGGATGAATGATGTAAGTCACGAAGGGACATGAGCAGTTGTCAAATACTGACTTTGGAGTTCTGTATTATTTTTACCTCATATGTCATCAACTGCTGAACACTGTAATATCACTGATTCATTAAAAGTTAAATACTTCTTCTTGTTGTTTTAATCAAAAACTAATTCTTTTTTTAACAGTGCTGACTGCTCAAAAGTTAAAACATTCTTTCAAAGATTCAAAAAATGTAATTGTACTGATTCACAAAAAAAAAAAGAGAAAAGACTAACTCAAAAAGAACTGAAGCATTCCAATGTCACTGAGTCATCAGAAATCAATTTTTTTTTTATAAACTGTTCAGAACTGAATATTCTACTATCACAGATTAACAACAAAAATAAATAAATAAATATTCTAATCTCACCATTTCATCAAAAGCCTAATATTCTAACATTATGTTATATCACCAGCTCATCAAAAACTAAAAGACCTGTATTCCAATACCACCGATTCATCAAGTGTTAATTACTGACTTACAAAATATCAAGACTAGGGGCAAAATTATCAAGACTAAGAGCAGCCCTGCTGTGACTTATGCAGTGATCCAACTTGACATCGGAAATCAGATACGTCCAAATAAAACTCTCAAAATGTATACAGTTCAAAATAAAAACAGACCAAAATGATAAAAAAAAAAAAACATTCTTGCATCATATTTTGCCTGCGACAAAATCCACTCTGAACACAACTATTTCATCGGCTTTTCTATTTGACGGTTGGAAATAACAATGCAATGTTTGCCAATATTTAGAAGAACTTTTTTTTTTCATGAAGAAGCAAATCGATTTTGTGTATCATATGTTGGAAGCAAACACCATTCAGACAACTGAAACAGCTGGCACAGCGTGTGTCTAACAACAAAACTTTGTACACCATTTAAAAAAGTGTTTTCAGTGAAAGAAAAGAAAACTAAATGAAATAAAAATAAAAATGAAATAAAATCTATAAATACAATAAGGACAGTAAAATGTTTATATCACAAAACCAACACAGTTAAATTGACCATAGTGGGTTTTCATCTTTTATGCCCTCTGTCCTTTTTTTTTTTCTTTTTTTGTCTGTTTGTTTATTTATGTTTTTACATTCTCCCTACCAAAAAAAACACAACAAACCATTAATTGATAGCATGAAGTGGTTTATTATTTCCTCATTCAATAAAACTTTCATTTGATATTTAAGATTTCATTCCATAAAGCTTTGAGTTCACATCTAATCTCATGACATGAAATCACATCAACAGAAAACAGTGTATTCAAGAAAGAAATTCAACCCACAAAAAAAATAAAATAAAATAAAATAAAAAGCAAAACGTGATGCAAGAAACATTTCCACAGCAAATTGTTCATTCTGATGCCACAACAATTTTTTTCCCCTTCTTTTTGTTTCTTATCATTTTTTTAAACACAATTCTAATTGCCTTTTTTTTTCTTTTGCATTTAATTTTACGCATGCTTCTAATGGGCACAGCACTCAGATTAATCCAGTGCTGCAAGAAAAAACCAGCGCTGATGGGTCACTGCAGAAGCAAGCAAAGCGGTCTGGCACTGACATGCATGTGACAAGCCTAGAAGCAGGTATGAAGCCACAGAAAAGGTGTATGTCATGTTTAAAATTTTAAAAAAAAAGGTTTGGACAGATTTTTTTTACCTGGAAGTGTAGAAAGCTGGCTTGGTAGGGTGTTTGGCTCCTCTACTGACTGAATCGTGATCTCGGTTGTATTACTACCATGGGGCAGCGCTTGTTAATACACTCACACACATTCACCCTCACTCACTAACACACCATGCTCAGGCTATTCTTGGAAGGCTGGTCTCTTCAATTTATATTCTAATTAATTTGATTTCTTTGCGGGGAGGGGGGGGGGGGGGGGTGAGGGAGGGGAAGATAACTTATTACACAGGGGAAGATACTTATTACACTTTTTTTTTCTTTTTTTTTTTTTTGCTTTCAAACAGCTAACTCTAGTGTTCTGTTCTTCAAATTCTGCACTGGACAATGTACACATCTGAGATCATTTCACAATTTCAGACTTGTTTGTGGGCTTTTCATTTTTCTTCCAATATAACATTTCAGAAAGATCATTCAGCCTAAATCATGTTCAAAAGCACATCAAAGTTTCTTCTGATCATAATCCTGTATATACTATCCAAATAGTAACTGCTGTACGTATTTCTATTTTCTTCCTAACTATCAATTCATAATACAAGCAAGCACTTGCTGTAACCTTTCTTAACTAAACTGTGTTTTCGGCTCTTGTTTCAAACTGCTAACCAGTCCAAAACTTCAAGTTTCAACTGTTTCTACATAGTTGGGCTGTCAATGAGGAAAACAAAATCTACCCTTCTGTCTCGCTATCAGAAAACCATGCCATGTGGAGGGATTGCTGTGTCTTTATTGAAAGCCTTTTGACTCCTGGAAGCCAGAACTGATAAAAGGTTTGGCTCACAAAGAAAAGATCTCTTGTATTACCTGCCTTCCCAGACATTCATGAAACATGTTGGGATTTTTTTTCCATCACCCTCTCTACCACCACCCAACACCCCCCCCCCCCCCCCCCCCCCCCCCCCCCAACGATAACCTTTTAAAGTGTACGATTTTCGTTTCAAAGTTCTGAAAGCACGACCCCCCCCCCCCCCCCCCCCCCCCCCCCCCACTAAATGCATGATTGGGCATTCTTTGAATCTGGAGTACTCTGGAAGTTGGAAGCGATGAAATCATGAAAATTGATATAAATAAACTTCTCTAAAAAACAGGCATGTGGAAATAAATCAACAAACAGCCTCTTTTCAACATCCACCTATCATGACAGATTTTGGAAGGAATCAAGATATCTCAAGTGCCACGAATATGACCGTCTTTTTTTTTTTTTTCTTTCTTTTGTTGATAAATTTAATGTCTTGTGCAAGGAACAAATGACACTTTAGAAACAAAAAAAAATGGCTGCCTGACACTCAGAATTCACAACACCTATTGCGAAATATGTTTATGGCTTATATTCAAAACCAAAAGAAATTATATAACAGCTGTATCCATGTCTAAAGAGATGGATATTAATGGGATTAATAAAATGAATTTTGTTGTAAAACTTACAAACGAACTAACTGAATGTATAAACAATAATATGGCTTGCCCACTAAAGAAAAAGAACTGTTTCCAGGACTAGCCAGAAATAATTGATGCTGCTTCTCTTCTTCTTCCCCATTACCCTTCATCCATTTTCCACTCCTTATAGTTCAGCACTATGTTTTTATTGGCATTGTACTTTGATCACTGCAGATCAGCAGGCTTCTCTTTCAAAGAGTTTGTACTGTTTCACTGATTTTCTTCATTCCTTTATTTACCTCTCTCTGTCTCTGTCTCTGTTTCTCTCTCTCTCTGCCTCTGTCTCTCTCTCTATCTCTCTGTCCCCTCTTATCCTCCCTAATCCAGGCACATTCATCACCATGGTTACAAGCTTTCTAGTCACACAGCTCTCACAAAATAAACCTTAGTCCAGGTTAAGTCTAAGAGAGATTTACCCTCTGGCAAGAAAAAAACAAAAACAAAAAAAAGCTATACTTCTAGCCTACTGTGCATGCAGTTTGCGACTGAGGCGGTGGTGACTCGATACTCTGTCCCGCTAAAAGATCTTGATGCAGAAACCCCTTCTTGATGATTGCCAAAGTCAACGGCACTCTGCTAATCGTTCCCAGCTTTTGTGAGCTCAAGCCAGTAAAGCAGATTAGGGCCCATAAGACGGATCAACTGAAGTGCTCTCCGTAGTCAAAGCTCTGGGCTGACACCAAACAGATCAAGTCTTTTCCTGTTACGTGTCCTACACAGGCTGCCAGGCTTCCTCCTTCACCTTGCGGCAAACATGTCTTAAGCCGTTACGTACTTGCCTACCCCAGATTTCTGCTCTCAGAAATACAAATCACACACACACACACACAAAAAAACCAACCAAGGACGCATCATGGCTTTAAGTACACACCATCATTTTCAGGGGCACATGGTCTTCAGAAAACGCCATGGATTTGTGGGATGCACCGCGGTTTTCAGGGACATGTAATGTTACCAAGAGAACATCATGGCTGTCAGATACACACAACACAGCCACGCTACAGTTTTCAAAAAACATGTCATAATTTTCTGGTACACAACAAGAAAAGGCTTTACTCTGATTCACCAAAGTTCTGCTACTATTCTCCACTTTTTTGGCTTCTGCTTTCACAGTCACAGACATTGCTCCAATTCAGCAGCCTCTGGTTCATTCCTTGTTTTCTCAGCAACAGAGCGTCCATCAGTTCATCTGCCTTTATTTCACTTTGTTTTCCAACTTGCAGACTTACATCCAATGATCAGCCTCCAGTTAAATCTTTTGTTTTCTGACCAATAGGTTTTACTCCAGTTCATCAAGACGTAGTTAACTCTTTGTTTTCAGCCCAACAGATAGCAACCCCCTATTAACTTATGTCACCTGACTCATATTCACTATCCTAAATCATTAACCTCTACTTAACTCTATGCTTTCTACATAAAAGGTTATACTACTGCGAAAGTTGATCAACCTCCACTTAATTCATAGTGTTCTGACCACAAACACAACAACATATTATCCACATCCTGGTAAATTTTTGTTTTCTTAGCAACAGACATCACATAGTTTAATTCATCGTTAAAATCTCCAGTTAACTCTTTCATGACCTGTTATCAGCCCAGTTAATTTTAAACTAATTCATCAATTTTCTTTTTTTTTTTTTTTTTTTTTTTTTTTTTTCTTTTACCAGCAGACTATGCTCCACTTTCATCTCAATTCAAAATGAACACTTCATTTTCATCCATCTCCAGTTCAAGTTTGTTTCCTGACCAAAAGGTTTGGCTCCTATTCATCAAAATCTTACGAATTCCTTATTTTCTGACCACCAGACTTGACTCCAATTCAGTTATCTCTTGCTGTTCTCTCTAGAAACAGATTCTTCTCTTCATCAACCTTTAATTAAGTAATCGTTTTCTTACCAACAGATTTTGCTCAAGTTAATTCTTTGTTTTTAGACCAACAGAGTTTATTCCAATTCACCACACTGCTCCTACATCCAAAATAAACTCTTTGTTATGCAACAGCTGTTGTGTGTGTGTGTGTGTGTGTGTGTGTGTGTGTGTGTGTGTGTGTGTGTGTGTGTGCGTGCGTGCATGCAGATGTGTATGTACATATGTGTGTGCGTATGTGTGTGTGTCTGTGTCTGTGAATGTTCAACTCTACTTTACAAAAGTCTATTTGAGTGATTTGTTCATTGGTGGACTGTCAGTTTCTTCTTCGATGATTTTGTTCTACTAAAAAAACTAAATTTCTGGTCTCTCCAAAAATGATGTTGTGAACGTTCCATACATCATAATTATTGATTAATCACACATAACTTACGAATTTGCATACAGCAGAGCAACACTTTTCCTCATTATTTAAAGCACATTGTCAACGGAACATAAGCAGCATATCAGTTCTATTTACCACACGCACTAATGCATAATTTTTTTTCATCATTTCTAGGAATGTATAATGATACCCTCTCTCCTTTTTTTAGTTCCTATTTGTTTATTCATCATTTGCTTTGATAATGATATGCCATGGCCCAGCTTTCATCCATTCTATCATCACATTTTTTTATGTGATCAGTTAAAGAATACTATACGTAAGCAGGAATACAAATGTACACATATGTTAAATATTCACAAAACCTGAATGGTTCCTGATTATTGTCTATTACGTATCGCATAAAGTTAGCCCAGTTTTATCAGAACAAAGTACTGGTTTCATAACAATGTCACTATTTCAAATAATGTTATCGTATTAAAGACTGTTTCAATGAGACCATAGGACATTTCACTATTTCTAATGACCAGCGCTGAACACAGACCAGATGCACACACTTCAGGATGATGATATAGCTTTGAAACTAATCCTACAAGTCTTCAACACTACTCAGGCTCGCATCGCTCTAGCCAGTGGCGAATAAGAGCCAAGAGGTTATCTTTCTTCCTGTTCACATGTTGGAAGAGAGAGTTCTTGTCAAAGTCCTGCAACCAGAATCAAATATGCAAATGACTCACTGGGTACCACAGAGAGTTTCAATGTGGAGTTATGTGTACTTCAATGGCAGCAGAAGTTAGTCCTCCTTACTTAGTACTCATCAAAACTTTATCTTGCTGGCACATTTGGATTTTTCTTTTCTTTGGGATCCTCTAGTAAAGGCTAAAAAAAAAAAAAAATCCTCTCATACTGATTGTAACACTTAACGAAAAATGGAGGGGCTGAAATCTTCCTTGGGGATAAGCCCAAATTTGTGTCAAGCACATTTCATGTAAATCCATCCAGGTACATCACATTGCATGTACACAAACTACTGGCACAAACACACACGCACACAAATTCAAACCAACAACACACATGCAAACAGACACGGTCTATGCAGAGAAATAATCTGTAGGCTAATATACGCAACAGAGAGAGACAAACACAGCAGGAAGAAGAATACCCAGACATCAACATCACAAATAATAGACATAAAAAAATGCACCAAAGAACACTCCCTAGATGGCTAAGATGCGAGGTCTGATGATGACACATTTGTTTGAAATTCGCCATTCTGTTTTGTACTGTATACAATATCAAAACTACTCTGCACTATGTTTCGTACGTACACTGACATGTTTTCAGTAATGCTATTGTCTGTTCCGGTCCACTTTTTCCGTTCTGTTCTTATGTCATTATTGTGGTTTTGTTGTTGTTCTTTCCTTTTCATCAGTACTAACTTTGGGTGTATATGACTTTAGTGCTGTAGTGTATTAAATAGTCTGCATGCAGTGAACCCTCCTAATAAAACTGAAACTGATAACAGCAGTAATACTAGTCTTTACACCAGCACGAACTGCAGCAGCAGCAGCAGTAGTTGTGGCAGTAGCTGTAGTTGCAGCAGCAACAGAATAGTTACAAATAATAACAGATGAAGTGGTGGCTGTATAGTACCAATGACACCAGCAGTGATTTTATTGTTAAGTAATGCACTAGCAGCAGCAGCAGCAGTAGTATACTTATATATTTAGTATTAGTAGCTGAAGCTGTTTAATGCAGTCTGATCTAAAATGATACTGGATATGCACTGGCTGGAACAAGAATACACTGAACATGTGTCTTTCAAACTTCCCCCTTTGAGTTTGAAAGGAATCACTATATTTGGTCAAAGTAAAAATTACACAGAAAAAAAAAAATCTTTGTAAGCAATTAGTACACGCACACATACACATATGCACACACATAAACACACATGCACACACACACACACACACACACACACACACACACACACACACACACACACACACACACTCACTCATGAACATGCCTAACTCACACATACAAACAATGCAGTTGCAATTCAATACTCTTAATTACACCAGCTGCTGAAGATGCATGGGTAGAGTTTGCGTGTGCATGCAAGAGAGAGAGAGAGAGAGAGAGAGAGAGAGAGAGTGTGTGTGTGTGCATTTGTCTGTGTGTGTGTGCATTTGTGTGTGTGTGTGTGCATTGTGTGTGTGTGTGTGTGTGTGTGTGTGTGTGTGTGTGTGTGTATGCATGCATGTGTGTGTGTGTGTGTGTGTGTGTGAGTGTGTGTATGCATGTGTGTGTGTGTGTGTGTGTGTGTGTGTGTGCGTCTGTGTCTGTGTGTGTGTTTACCATGTGCGTGTATGCCAAGTGCCTGCATGCCTGCCTGCGTGCATGTCCATCTCTGAGTGTATATGTATCTGTGTGCATGTGTGTCTGTATGGTTTGTATGTGTGTGCGTGTATGTATGTGCACATCTATGTGTTGCATGTATGTAACTAGGATCGGAAGGAGAAAAGTGGAAAACACTGAAAAAAAAAAAAAAAATGAGCCAGCATCCAGAGCAGGAATATGCCACAGTCACTTCTTTGTTCATACAGTGCCAAATACCTCCTCCTCCTCAGCATCATTGTGTGACTGGACCGTAATGCACCCTCTGCTAAAGCCCTCACCAAACCACCAACCACCCCCTTTACCCCATGCATTACCATCTCATCCCTCCATCCCCATTCCCCATCTCATATCACCTACCCACCTACCCTTTTCCACCATCACCACCACTCTCCTCCCCCTCCCCTCCTCACAGGAATATCATCACATGTAGAAAAGAGAGAGAGAGAGAGAAAAAAAAAAAAAAAAAAAAAAGAAAGAAACCTACTGTCATCAATTTTTCAAACAAACAATACATAGTCAATCTATACAACAATTCGTTTTAGCTTAACTTCACTGACATCCTTATTAAAGATGTCCTGTTCCGCAATGACTCATTTAGCCCAACCACTGACATCTTTATGTGTACCACAACTCAGCTTGTCTGTTGAAATCCCTAAGACAAACAAGACTAGACTGCCATGAATGTGTCAGCCAGTCAGCTCAGTTTAAAAAAAAAATTAAAATTAAAAAAAGAAGCAAAACGCAAGACAAACAATAGACAAAACAAACCAAACCAAAACCATCCGAAAATCAATACAAACATGTCAGGCGTCACAGAAAAGGCCGCAAGAGGACCTATTCCGATTGCTCCCTGTAGATTGTGGGATCTGGGAGAGCTGGGTTTGGTTGTAGATAGGTAGCTGAACAGGATAGCATGTAATGCCACTGGGGTATGGGGGTGGGCCAGGAGGTGGGGGGAAGGGAGGATGGAACAGACAGATGGATTAAAAAAAAAAAAAAAGCCCCAGCTGACTAAGAACACTGCAGACTGGTCAATTAGTTCCCGTTCCAGTGGTTACAATCTACCTACTTAATTATCAGATTACAACCTCACAGGTAGACTAGGTTATAATACTAGAGGAAAGAGAGTAACCCAATACTCCTCTGAACAAAGACAGTTGAAACAACTACCAGGGTAAGGGGGGAAAAAAACGCACACATAACTGCAAAGAAAGATGACAGGTTTGAGTCAAAAAGAGTGACCAGAAATTTAAAAAAAACAAATTAAAAAAAAATTAAAAAAAAAAAAAAAAAAAAAACCCTCAAAATTTGTCTTAAAAAAAAAAAAAAAAAACCTCAGATTTGTCTGAAATCATTTTGAACAGACTTTTACACTATTTACACACACACACACACACACACACACACACACACACAAACACAAATGCACACACAAACACACGTGCAATAAAACCCATGTACCCCCTTTCTCGCGCTCTTAATTTCAGCACAATGCACATGAGAATAAAATAATAATGATGATGATGATAATAATAATAATAATAACAAACAGAAGAAGAAGAAGAAGAAGAATTAAAACTAAAACAAAAAACACACAAAAAATGAAAAAGACGAAGAGAAAAAAAAAAAAAAAGAAGAAGAGGAAGAACAATGTGTGTCTTTCAAAATTCAAAATGAAAAACACAGGTCAACAAAGCTGGTTGTCAAACTCAGAGTCTGTCAAAATGGCCGAGACTGCCAGTCAACACAGCACAGATCTACAGGACTGAAAAACAAAAGGAAAATCACTCCCTAAAATACATGACAGCCCCCATCACACACACACACACACACACACAAAATGCTTGTCTCACCAGCATACTTCCACAACGGTAAAAGAACCTGCAGAAAGAAATGCTTCAACAAAAAGAAAAGTACAGAAATAATACTTGCAAGTTTTCTCTGTAAACTGTCCACAAGACAGCAAGAAATATCAAGTTCCATACAAAGTTCCATCAAGATTATTTCTTGGCAAGTTCACTGCCAAGTGACCACTTAGTTAAAAAATGTTCTAAAGTAAACATCTACGCAAGACGAATAAGAATATGTACTTCCATGTTAAGTATACAGGTATTAGGTAGTTCTGCTTACAAAAAGTACTACACTACTAATTTTCATCTACCATCATGTGATTAACTATCTATTTCTGAAGTGGTGAGTACAAAACAATTTCCATTTTCAAGCAGCAGGGAAAGAATGGAGTGAGAGAGAGAGAGAGAGAGTGGAAAGAGAGAGGGCAAAAAAGAAGAAAGAATGTAACACATTGTGCCTGGAGGTAGAAGGCAAAAACAGACAAACAAACAAAAAAGAGGGGGGTGGGGGGGTGGTAAGAAAGAAACCAACAGGCACATCTACCAACATCAACAGCCCCAACACAAAATAAAAGAGAAAATAGATAATTTGTGAAATATACGACACAATGTTTACTTTTTTAAAGGGAACAAAATCAGGAAAAAATTACACATCCCCCAATCCCCAATCCCCCCCCCCCCCCCCCCCCCCACCTTTTTTTTTTTTAAATAACCAAATAAAACGGTTACCAATAGGTCTTTTTCCCCTGTATTTTTCTCCTGTATTTTTTTTCTATAAATCTGTGACATGGACTAACAGTGGAGAGAAAAATATTCAAGACCTCACCTTTTCATTCAATAATAATTTTTTTTTTTTTTAATTTCCTTTTCAACTTTGTAACGGTTTGGGCACTGATGTTGCAACAAGATGGCTTGTTGACTGGGTTCAAAGGGCGCAACAAACACTCCAAGACAGCATCCAACCATGACAGACTGCTATACCAGACTGCCCTGGAGGTCTTACCTTGTCACCGGGTCTAGCTACACACGCCAGAGTATCCAATGTCCGCATGGTTCCGACGCCGTTCTCTCCCCATGCCCCACTGACGTTGTCTTCGGGGAGCTGCACAACACTGAGTGAGTTTCAGTTTCCTCCAGGAATACACATGGACTACAGTGAATACATTAATCACAATTAACAATAAAATACAGTTAATCACAAGACTTAACAATGACATTAATTCTGCGTTATAGCTTCAGGAAGGTTTTAAATAAACTGAAAATTTGCAATTACACAGTGTTGGTTGCTTTTTTTATATTCAACATAAATTCTTGACAAATCTTAAATAAATGTTAGCGAACGAAAAAAAAAAAAAACACAAAAACACACACACATATTTGGGAGGTTCACTAACATTTATTTTAAAGATTTGTTTCGATTTCCGCCTGCAGTTGTCTCAAATTAATTCTTGAAGCAGAGTGGAGCTTGAATGTTAGCTTCTTATGCGTTTTTTTTTTTTTTTTTTTTTTCCTCCTGTCTCACCTTCTGTGCTCTAACAACAGTGGCATTACTTCAGTTCAATTTATTCTGGCTCTCATAGTCCCATACTCAGCTATGGCTATATATGGCCAATCTAACTAGACACCACGGCACCTGTATCCAAAGAGAACCATCAGCATCAATTTTCAAGTTACCATGAGGACATACTGCATTGCTGCTGAGCAGGTTTGGGTGGGTGTGCAGTTAGGCCACACTTGCTGAATCGTTTGATGGTATTCACTGGTGCCTGCTCTGTTTCCTAAAGACATCACCTGCTAGTACTAACCATTGTACTACACAGCAGCTGGTGTTTGTATATCAAATTATTGTCCTTCCACATCTTTCAAAAAGGTCTTTTTCCTGTAAGCTTCATCACACAGGACTCTCATTAATTAAACCCCGCCTTGGCTTAAGGCTGTGTCAGACCAATTGACATAGGCTAGGACACCAAGGCTACATCAAAATGTCGTTATGCTCTGCACAGTTACGCGGGGATTGTCTTCAGTTGTGACAAGCTCCTAGTATAACATTATCAGTCTCCAAAATCCCCTAGAGTGTGGCTGCCCATGTGGCGGGGTAATCAAAAATGGTCACACATGAAATATTCTCATCCCCAGCTGATGCATTTGTACCAGTGTTCAAGTACTTCAGCTGTTTGGATGAACAGCTGAATGATCCCTGAAGTTTTCAAACCAGGGTACGACAACGAAAACAAAGCTTAAACTAGGCATAAGCTCATAATCAAAATTTACCACAAACAAAAAAAGGTGCACAAGACAGAAAGAAAAAGAGAGATCTGCGAGAAAGAGGGGCATTGGGACAGAAAAACAGCCATGCAGATGCATACACTGAGACAGACATCAGCAGAGCCCTAGATAAGGTAAGGTAATGTTGCTTATAGCCCAGCCCACTGCAAAGGGCCATATCAGGGCTGTCACCATGTTAAAATCCACAAGTCAACAACAACAAAAAAAACAGCACCATTCACACATCTCTTTAAAATATACCTAAAAACGTGCTACAAACAAACTTCGTTAAAAACCTTTCTTTTGTAAAATCTTAGATCAGATGAAAAATGTTAATCTTTTTAAGGAATTCAAAGATCACGTCTGGTGGGTCATCTCTGAATAAAGTTTTCATGGAGTCTAGAGAAAGTAAATCTATTTAAGAGAGAGACACACTGACACAGACAGAAAATCAAGACCCCCCAGAGGGGGAAAAAACTGACAGAGTAACAACAGTACATGCAGGCACTACAATCAGAAAGAGACCCATGAAGGGACATGACATGACAGGTGTAGGTTAATTAAAGAAAGGGGAGAAGATGGAGGTGCAGGGGGAGGGGTTGTTACAGAGGTGTGCTGGATCCTGTATCCAAAAAAAAAGGTTTTAAAAAAAAAAGACCTCTTCATTAAAGGCAGACTAAATTGATAATAAACCAACCCATCCCCACTACTACAGGTCCACAATCTCCCCCACCCCTTTCCTTACCTTCCAATCTTTTCGCTAACTCTGATCAATCGACCAGAAAGAAAAATTATGTACAGGAATCTCTCTTGGGCTTATGTCAAACCTTTCAGCGTTATAATATCTTCTCTTGAGCTCTTTCCCCCCAAGTTCCTCTCTATCTATCTAGATTCTCTCACTTTCCCACTCACTCACTCACTCACCCCCCCTTCCCACACACACACACACAAGCACACCACACAGACATACAAAGAGTGTTCATTCAGAACTACCTTTACCCCTCGGAACTACCTTTACCCCTTTAGGTCGGATTAAAAAGAACATTGAACAGGAGGCGCAAGCAGCTTAGCCTCAGTCCATACATTGCAAATGTGTATTGGCCCCCACTGATCGGCAGTATTCAAGCGTATTAAATTGTATCTCTAGCTCTCTGTTGGGACCACTCATATGCAGACCTTTCTATGCCAGGCTGATCGAAGAATTTATTCTAGATCTATCTGCAGACAACTTTACCATGCAACTCGCAATGTTAACATTTGGGCAGTTCCACAGGGCTTTTTTTTTTTATTTTGTTTTTTACAACTCAACAGAAGAAAGACAGACAGACAGACAGACAGACAGGCAGGCAGAGAGAGGCAGACAGACACAGAGAGACAGACAGTGAGACAAAGACAGAGAGAGATAAACAAACTGACAGACAGAGACAGAGACAGAGACTGAGTGAGAGAGAGAGAGAGAGAGAGAGAGAGAGAGAGAGAGAGAGAGAGAGAGAGAGAGAGAGATGATGACAGAGACAGAGAGAGAGAGAGAGAGAGAGAGAGAGAGACTGAAAGAGAGAGAGAAAGAGAGAGAGAGAGAGAAAGACAAAGACACAGATAGTGAGTGAGTGAGAGAAACACAAAAAGAGAGAGGGAGAGAGCAGAGACAGAGAGAAAGAAAAAAAAAAAAAGAAAAATACATGCGGATCAAGATGGGGATGATGGTGGTAGATCGCTACACTAACATCATGAAAACACACTGAAACATCAAAGGTAAGCCAGTGCACTGAAATTCTGCTTTAAGTTAACTGAATCTGCAGGAATAAATCAAATTTAACGACACCTAAATATCTGGATTGACAAAGATAAATAAGTATTACACTTTTATTTACAATGATCTTTGATCCTACAGTAAACATTTAATTATGAATTTAAAGAAAAGGCAATACATTTCCAGGCCAGTACCACTTGTGCCCTCCACCTGCGAAGCATACATGAAATCAACAAGGATATATGAAAATCAACAATATATGAAAAAAACAAACAAAACAAACAAACAAAAAGATCTTCCCTTACCCTAGTACCCCCCCCCCCACACACACACCTTCCCATCCCTCAAAAAAAAAAAAGACAAAAAAAAATATATATATTTGACTTTGCCCAGTCCTCAACTACCCCAAGCTCACAAGGCATTCAGTTCTTTGGAACTTAAAAAGACAGACAGAGACAACAACAACAACAAAAAAAAGACTGAGACAGACAGCAGCCTACCAGAAAGCAAGCCAAATACAGACATTTCTGCTCCATGTTGAAGCACCTTGTAAGTTTTAAATGTGTTTTACTTTTCTTTCTTAAGCTTTGAGCTTCAATGGATGCTTTTTAACAGTGAGATTGTACTTTAAGTCTGCATGATCATGAGGTAAAAATCAATGTGCTTGCAGAGGCTCACAGACATGTGTCCTCTTCAGTGCAGGTGTTTTTATTTTATCTGATCTTGTTTTGTTAATTCACTGAACACTTTCAAAAGATACCTTCAGCAAACATATTGCCTGAAGTGTGTGTGTGTGTGTGTGTGTGTGTGTGTGTGTGTGTGTGTGTGTGTGTGTGTGTGTGTGTGTGTGTGTGTGTGTGTGTGTGTGTGTGTGCGCACGCGTGCATAGCATGCATGTGTGTGTGTGAATGTGTACATGGGCTGCGCAACTTTGAATTTTCAAATGCAATCTTGACTGTTGTGTAGGACAGCTTCTGTCCCAAAACACTGGAGTGGTGGCAGCCTTACCCTTTAAAATCAGGAACTACAACAGTGGAGGCAATAAAAGCTATGAGGTTTTTAATTTAAAAAAAAAAAAAAGTTGGAACACTGAGACAACAACAAGAAAAAAAAGCCTTTAAACATTGTAGTCCAAATTCTCTTGTTTGCTTCATAAACACAGTTAAATTTCAAAGTGTATTCTCATTGCTTGTTGATTGTAAGATAATGAGCCTTAAGTTAAACAGTTCTGTGAAATATTTGGATTGGATAAATTTTATTCTTAAATCACGTAGAGCAGGAAAGCAAAACAAAAGAGAGACAGACAGACAGACAGACAGAGACATACAGACAGACACAAAGAGAAAGGGGGTGAGAGAGGTCTACAGACAAGCGCAACGGCTGATATTGATTTGTACCACAATCATAAAGCTACAGCTGTAAACAGAGGTTCTGAAAAACAGTAAATCTGCAGATTTATTGATTTAAAAAAAAAAAAAAAAATTTACAGAAAATCACGAGGCTATCCATTTTGGTGTCAGGTAATACACTGTACTCAGGAAGGGAGGGGGAAGAGAGAGAGAGAAAGAGAGAGAGACAGACAGACAGACAGAGAGAAGAGTGAGAACCAGAGAAAAAGATGGAGAGAGAGAGAGAGAGAGAGAGAGAGAGAGAGAGAGAGAAAACAGAAAAGAGAGAAAGAGCGAATGAAGAGACAGACGGGGGTGGGGGAGGAGTAACTGAGTCAGATCTATGCTCAGCACTATAATGACATCCAAATTTGGGGAAATCAGAGTCAATGACAAGTACATCTAGATTGGTGCCCCATAGTGATAAAGATCTGAGGAAATGTAAATAATATAAAGAGGGCTTAAACTGCATTTCCAGTAAACCAGTAAGGTTTCTATGATAGGTCATGTGTAAGTCAGTGCCTTAGTAGCAAAGGGAAAGCCAAAACGCATTAGATCCTTAACCAAAATAACATAAAATTTAGAAAGAGAGGGGGTTATTGACCGCCAAGGACATTGACAAAGCGCAGGACGAAGAACGAGAAACCACTATTTCCTTTCCCATGGTGGCCTTGTTTCCGTCCAATGGCCATTTTTTGTGTGCATTGAATATGAGAAGATAACTGGTATCTCGTTCTTCGTTTTCACTGTCCTAGATGTTGTTTGTTTTTGCCTGAAGAAGACCAAAGAGGTCGAAATGCATTGTGTCTTGTCCTGTGCTTTGTTTGTGTACATGTCCTTGGCGGTAACTAACCGCCTTTCTTTCTAATCTTTGCTTCATTTTTTGCCCTCAATCACTCTGTTTTGAAACAAAATAATACAGCTAAACTGGGGCATTCTTGACAAACCCAGTAATAGGCTGTGTTTGT
Organism: Conus betulinus; assembly: GCA_016801955.1. Classification (NCBI taxonomy): domain Eukaryota; kingdom Metazoa; phylum Mollusca; class Gastropoda; order Neogastropoda; family Conidae; genus Conus; species Conus betulinus. The sequence continues at coordinate 335,682 of JADBJO010001245.1, read as the reverse complement.
TGTTATTTATCTAGTTGTTTGTTGTAAGAGGAAAACACTGCAATACATTGTTGTTGCACACAAAGTACTGCAAAAAGAAAACACACACACACACACACACACACACACACACACAAAAACTTAAAAGTCTCCCTTACTGGAAAATTTTGCATGCTGTCCATTTTCTTGCAGATGAAACTAAAAACTAATAGATCCTTGTGTAAAGCTTTGTCTTTTTTTTAAATCCAGCATGTTTATTTTTTCTAACTATTGAGAAAATTAGAGTTTCATTTATAATAAAGAGAATCTACATGAGCCAACATGCTTTTATGTTATATCATAAAAAGGTAATTGTACTTCAGCAATAACTCTGTAATGTACTATAACAATGGCTCTGCATTTCTGTTGCTTCAATTGTATTCTAAACACATATATACCTCCCACCCTATAGCCCCTCCTCATCTCTCCACCCACACACACCTGCTGTGCTCGTGCCCTCCCCTGATTAATTATTCCCTCATGCATCCCTATCCATAAATGCTCTTTTAAAAAAATGGACACCTTTTGACCTCCCTTGCATCCTGAAATGGATCCTCAAGTATAGGCTCAAAGATCTCCGCCCACATTTCATACTGTTTATATTGAAATTTTAGTTTTTTAGCAACTTATTTCCTTTCCACATTTTCTTTCCGTTTTACTTTTT
>JADBJO010001245.1:317500-330000 GCA_016801955.1 Conus betulinus | reverse complement strand
TTTGAAAACAAATCAAGCTTGCTGTAGCAATATGAGAACTTATCATGCTGTAGTTGTAGGTATGGAAAAAGTTGATCATTTCAAGCACTTTGAGATAACAACATAGAATACTAGTGTAAAATCAAATAGGATATTGTGGTTTAGACTAAGGTAGTACGGGACGTTATGGTGTAGACTCGGATGTTATATGGTAGTGTGGTACAGAATCAGATCATGTAGTATAGTACGATGGAGAGTCAGATGATATAGGATACTGTGGTATAAAAACAGATAATATAGAATGATGTAGTGGTGAATATAGAACATTTAGTGAAGAATCAGATAATACAGGATGTAGTGGTGTAGAATCAGATGATGTCAGATATTTTGGAAGAGAATCGGAAACTGTGGTGTAGAATCCATAGTACATGATATTTTATATAAAATCAGATCATAAAGATTTTTCTGCTGGAGAGTGAGATAACCCAGGGTGGTCTGGTACAGAGCCAGTTAGTTTAGGATGTTATTTTCTCATCACACACTTTGTGTCTGTGTCTTGCAGTCTGCTCAAGATGGAGTGTGATCAACATCGTGACAATGGAAGCCATAGACAGCAGTACAGTACAGCACAGTAAGACGGCTCAGAGTGCAGTGTGTGTCCATCATGGAGCAAGTGAATATCCGATGAACAACATTACTTACATGTCTGGCTTTTCTCGCTCTTTGGCACAGAGGGCAGATGAATGAGTGTACAGGCACTGCCATCACAGTTCATTATGGCCGCTGAAAATGGCACTGGCAGCCCCGTGCGAGGCAAAACCAAGAAAAAGAGTGCTTTGGCCAAATTGGCGGAACGGAAGAAACGAGCAGGGGCGTCGGATGTGGACAGCGAGTATGGATCTCGTCTGTCTCTTCAAGGAGGCCAACCAGTCCCAGAGCAGCCTGTCCCCCTAGAACCCCATGTGATCATAGAGAGTAAGGGGAAAGGGGGAGCTAACTCTGTGCCCAGCGCATCAGCCACCTCTACCTCCTCACTGGGCCCCGAGCACAAACCTCGGCCCAGACCTCGCCGACCCTCCAAGTCTCGTGTGGAAGGGGGATCCGACCCAGGGAACAGTCCCAGTCGAGGAGAATTGTCTGTTGAGCCTTCACCTTCGAACAGGTCATTGCCCACAGATTCTACCATTTACCGTTTCCGTAACATGAGAATGGCAGCTGAGCAGCCTGAGAACATGGAGGGGAAACTGCAAGGCCCATTCATTCCCAAGCCTCCGTCCACACCCCGCACACCCAAGAAGCGCTATGGTGAAAGCGGAAAAAAGGAATCACGAAGCAACCTCTTCGGAGAGGAAAACGGAGGTGGGTCCGAAACGCCAGACCGAAGGCAGCAGCAAAACCCAGAACATTTCAAAGGACCAATCATCGCCACAGAGCATTCATGTTGAAGAGACAGGCAGAACAAACCATAAACACTCGCCCAAAGTGCTGGCCTCTCCGGCCAAGTCTTCCACAGATGGGCGAGAGGTGGAGGACCCAGCCAATGAAACGATAGATCAGCTGCACAGGCAGTACCAGCGTCTGATGGAGGTGGACAGTGCTAAAGGGAGCCCCGCCCCACTCAGACACAACTCCTTTGGTTCCCGCCCCCTGGACTCAAATGTCTCCACCCCCCCGCTCTGGGAAGTTAGCCCCCATCCAGCCCAAGAGCCACCCACCCCCTCTGGATGTAGATGTGACCTCACCGGGCCTGAGAACGGCTTACAAGAGTGACCCCAGTTACCGGCCAGAGAGTTCCAGCATGCTCGGTCGCCTGAACAAACGCTCTTCCGATGGGGCTCTGGCAGGGCAGAATGGCAGCCGCTCCGACAACCTCTCCCTGACCTCCACCAGTGTCATGCCTGTCATCACCACCAAAGAAGCGAGGTCAAGGTCAGTGATGGTTATCCTGTGAGGACTGGTGTCCCACCCTGTTGTGTGTTGTAATATAAGGGTCTTGTTCATCTGTCTCAGAAGTTGCCTTTTAATTCAGTTCAGTGGTTTATTTAACGTCTTTTCATTATCAGATGATATAAGACACTTAAAACAACAAACAACAACAAACAGCAACAGCAACAACAACAAAGAAACACCTCCACACTCAACTGTAAGTATCCGTGTAAGTACACATCTGATTTATGCATATTCACATAAGTGAAAATACCCTTGTGGTACACAAAATTGTTGATCTTTAAAAACATTTTGCAACCTGTGATTGCAAAATAACCATGGTAGTTTCAGTTTCAGCAACATATGGACCATACAAGACAGTATTGACATTATCGAAATTATCATCTCAATACCTTTCTCCTGATAGAGTGAGGTGAACACTGAACATTCAAACAAAAGATGTCTTCAACGACTCAAGGCAAGGAGGGCGTTTTGAACTCATGCAAAGGAGTGAGCATATATAGAGGGAAAGGAGGGAGGGTTAGATTTTGGATAAAGAAATGCTGAAATGTTTCAGTTAAACAAGTTTTGGAAATGAAAGGAGTCTCGTAGTTTGTAAATGTGAATTACGCGAGACAATATGTTCTGGGGGAAAAAGAGAATCTCAAAAAGGAAGTAGCATTTATTAGGAGGTAAATCCTGAATAGATAAAGAGAAAACAGGGGGAAAAAAATTCCCCAGAAAATGTCCAGGAAAGCAGACCCTATTGGGTGGTAAGTTAAGTACAACAAAGGCGAAAAAATGTTCCAGAAAAATAAGTCTAATAAGCCTGAACTTGTAAGAGGAATGGGAGGTAACAATGCTGTTTCAGAAAAAAAAAAAAAGTCTTTTAAGGACTGGAGTCTCTTGTCACATGGTCCTGACGAGAAAGTTCACTATGACATGGCTGTTTATGTAATGTGTGTATTTTCTGTTCTGTGTGACAGGTTCAGTGTTAAGAACATGTTCGGGTATCATATGATGCACTGTTAATTCCATGAAGTTTTTGTTTGTGTGCTCTGTGCCATGTAAGTTACCTACAAGGTGGTATCAGTGTTTAAATGTTGCCACTAATGCCAGTTGTAGGATTGAGAGTCAGTTCTAACTGTTTGATATTGTGCTCGATAATGGATTAATTTACTTTCTGGGTACTGTCATTGTCATAATGTTGACTTCTTGACCGCAGGCAATGTATGAAACTGTAGTTGCCAAGATTCTACATTTCTGTTGGCATCACTGTGAGAATTGTCGTAGCTTTAAGTTTCATTATTCCAGCAGGCAGAAATAATCAGAAATGGACAGTCTGTTCATTTTCCTTCTCAGCAAAGTGTGGGTTCTGTCCACTTTCATTCTGTCGACGTGTGTCTTGGGAGTTACCATCAAGGTAGTGTCAGAGTGGGGTGATGCCAGCATTGGGATTCTGTTCATTGTGTTTAGCTGTGTGCTGACCTGTTTACCCATATGATTTTGCCATAATTTTCACAGAAAAAAAAAAAAGGGGAATACGGCCCCCCCCCCAAAAAAAATTTACAGGGGATAAAAAAGTCAAAGAAAGAAAATTGTTAAATGGGAAGTTTAGTCTACTGCCGTTTCAGTCAAAAGCAGTAAGAAGACATTTCCCAGTGTGCCTTGCGTCTTTTACCTTGTCAAAGATGGCGACGAAGCGGTCCTACATGCCAACAGCCGTTTCTTCCAAATTTTCAAAAGTTGCAAAAGTATTGCGATTATGAATATTACTGTGGGTTTTTTTTTTTGGTTTTTTTTATTACAGGTTTTTGTCTGAGATATTACAGGTACACGGATTCGGGGTAAACAGGTCTGCGTGTGTCCGAGAAGTTGCCTTCAAGGAAGAGTCGGAGTGAAATGACGCCACTGGTGTGACTCACTGTTCATTGTGTTCATCGGTGTCACAGAAGTTACCTTCAAAGCAGTGTTAGACCAAAGTAGTTGTAGTATTGTGACTGTTTGTTGTACTTGTGTCTCAGACGTTGCATTTAAGGTATAGAGTCAGAGTGAAGTGATGCCACTGTTCAGGGACTGGCTGTTTATTATGTTTACCTGTGTCACAGAAGTTACCATCAAGGTGTAGTCATAGTGAAGTGATACATCAGCATAATGACTCACTGTTCATTGTGTTCATTGGTGTCACAGAAGTTACCTTCAACTGTTCAAGGTAAGAGTCAGAGTAAAATGTTGTCAGCGTAATGACACACTGTTCATGTGTGTGTACTGCTGTCCCAGGAGTTCCCTTCGACGTAATGCCAGAGTGAAGTGGTGCCAGTATAATGATTCACTGTTCACTGTGTTCATTGGTGTCACAGAAGCAACCCTGGCTAAAAGACTCCAGGGATCATCCAAACAGCTGAAGTACTTAAACGCTATGGTACAAATGCATCAGCTGGGGATGAGAACATTACGCGTGTGGCCGTTTTTGATTACCCCCACATGGGCAGCCACACTCCGACTTCGAGGAATTTTGGTGACTGATAATGTTACGTTAGGAGCTTGTCTCAACTGAAGACAATCCCCGCATAAATATGCAGAGCATAACAACATTTTGATGTGGCCTTGGTGTTCTAGCTATGTCAGTTGGCCTGACACAGCCTTAAGCCAAGGCAGGCCAGTCTAATTGACTCTCAGTACACTGTGTCCATGTGTGTCCCAGGAGTTACCTTCAAGGTAACATCAGCATGAAGTGGTGCCAGTATAATGACTCACAGTTCACTGTGTCCATGTGTGTCCCAGGAGTTACCTTCAAGGTAACATCAGCGTGAAGTGGTGCCAGTATTAATGACTCACAGTTCACTGTGTTCATGTGTGTCCCAGGAGTCACCTTCAAGGTAACATCAGCATGAAGTGGTGCCAGTATAATGACTCACAGTTCACTGTGTCCATGTGTGTCCCAGGAGTTACCTCCAGGGCAGCCTCAGCACCATATCTATCCTGGGAATGAGGAGCTGGAGCGCTACTTCCCTGATCGTCAGCTCCACATCTTTGTGGGCTCCTGGAACATGAACGAACTGAAGGTGAAAATGAACACAACCTTTTTAGAAGAAAAGAGACGAAGGTGCACAGTATGAGTGACTCTTCTAATTAATGTATTTTCACTATAATTTGGTAATACTACATGGGAAAAATAAAGGGAAGGGGGGGGGGGGGGGGGAGAAGAAAAGGTGAAACATGCATTCACACACACACACACACACACACACACACACACACACACACACACACACACACACACACACACACACACACACACACACACTTGAAAAACATACACACACATATTAACACACCAGTATATATATTAACAAGTATCCTATATTTCATTACAATATTAAATGATCACAAAATTTAAAGCCAAATTATAGTAAAAGGTTCTAAGTGGTTAATACAAGTATTTTGAGAAAATGGTATATTTGTGAGTTTGTAAGACTGATGTATGGCAAACACTTTGGGCTTACATGAGATGATTGTATAGTCTAACTTTCAGACTGGCATACTGTCACGTTTGTCAGTCGATCACACTTGTTTAGCGGTTACCCATTATGTGAAAACCACATCTGTCCCTGGCAAGTCCAAGTAAGTGTGTGACATGTAGAGTGTCGGCAGATCTGATATTATGTGACTGTAAAGAATTGAGAAAAAGCCTGTATGCTGTGTATTATTTAGTAGGTGTTACATAACTGTGTCGAGAATTGAGAGAAAAGTGTAGATGTGGTGTGTTGTATGACTATGAAGAGTGACAGAGAAATGTCTGTGCTGTATCTTGGCAGACACTATCAGCGTCTCTGAACGATTTCATCTTCCTGAGGCCTGTGAGTACGTGCAGGACATGTACGCAGTGGGGACACAGGAGGAGAATGAGCTGAACAGGTGACTCTTTGGCTACTTCTGTTTGTTAACCCTTTTTTTTTTTCCTGCTGCCCATCTTCTGTGCCACCTCAGTGGCATTGCATCCGTGCCACTTACTCCAAGCCCCGCTCCCACTCCCCCCCCATCCGCACCACCCCCCCTGCGTCCACAGCCACAGTCCGGCCCATCCTGCCGCAGCCCCAGCACTGGCGATCCACTGGGAGCAGTCAGTCTCAAGTTTTCAAGAGGCAACCTACCGGAGGAGACACTGCTCTGCACTGGTGTTCAGTAGTAGTGCCTTTTCTGATCCAACACATGCAGGACACCACCTACTAAGCCCCCTGTTGACGACAATAATGTTTAGTGCCGGAGCCGGCGTGAGTAAGCTCTCCCTCTGGAGAGCGCTACCACGTCTGTCCAGTGACAGCCCCTATGAATTTGCCTTTGTTGGCGATCCGGACTGATTCAAATCAAAACCATAGATGTGGAAAGGACATTGAAACCTAGGTCACCATGAATGCAGGGCATGAAGAGCCACAGAATTTGAGACTTTTGTTTTTTTTATGAGAATGAGTATGATCAAGATGATCCTACGGATTTCCATTCTGGTCTGAGACTGCATGACAGGGCTGTACTCTATGTTTACTTTCATAATATATCCCAGTGTCAGCCAGGCCCCGAGGGATACAGACACCTGCAGTGTTGGTCAGGAAATTTGAGTAACACTCTCAGAGATACATCCGTTGAGTGGATGAAACTCAACTGTGTGGTCCCAGTCGCCTCTGCTAAGCATGTAGCAAACTCAACTCTGGGTAGGAGCCGGTCGGGGCAGAAAAATCCCACATGACTCTGATGGGAATTGAACCCATGACCCCCCAGCTGGGAGGCTGTGACCTGTTTGCTAATCTTTGTCCTTAAACCCAACCCTAATTCAGAATTTACCCTTAACCCTAAATCTCGTATAAAATCATGTGCAGTGGAAATATGGGAAAGTTTACAACAAGCTGAATCAAGAATTGTTGTGTTGTTCATGGTGTTTTACTCTAACTCTTAAACTTAACTCTAAACTTTACCAAAACTCTGACTCAAACTTAATTCTAACCCTTATACATTACAAATTGAGAAAGCAGGAAAATGAGCTGAGGGAGTGTTTTTTTTTTTTTTTTTTTGCTCATGATGTTTAACACAGCCCTGTAAAACTTAGCTTTAAACCTAAATTCTTCAGCTGCTCATGATGGCCAGCCTAGGAGCCTAACTTTGAATCTAATGGTGGAGCTGAATTAGTGATTCTTTCTGTTGGTTGTAGCGTTTATCCCTGTATCCTGTTCCCAAAGCTTTCCCTAAATCTAAATTCCTAATATCAGTCATCACAGTTAACTCTTTACTTACCCTAAGCCTGAACTCCTAGTCCTAACTCATGTACAGTGACCTATTTGTAGGTCATAGCGTATATAACCTTAACCATAACCTTTTGACCCTGTCCCCGAACCTTGTTCAACTATACCTCCAAACTCCAGTCCTGACTCTAAAGGTAACAGCTGATTCTTTTGTTACTCATGTTGTTGCTTGATGTTCCAGGAAGGAGTGGGAAATTCTCCTGCAGGAGACGCTGGGTCCATCCCACGTTTTGTTCCACTCTGTGTCCTACGGGTGTCTCCACCTGGCTGTCTTTGTGCGCCGGGACCTCATCTGGTTCTGCTCAGGTTGGTTGCTGCGTTCTGTTCTGATGTGGCGTCACTTGTTGCTTCTTACCATCATCGTCTCCAGTGAAGTTGCTATTGTAGAGTATGTGTGTGTGTGTTGTTGTTCGTTTTCTGCCTTGTATGATGCTGTTCAGGTCTGGTGATGTTCTTGTTTTTTGGTTTTTTGTTTTTTTTTTTTTTTAACAAAACCATTGCTGGTTGCTTCTCTCTGTTTTGTTTGTTTCCAGTGTTGTGGTTGTGGTCTGTGTGAATGTTGCTGACTCCTCTGGTTCTGTTGGCGTTGGTCCCATCTGATGTGATCTTTGAATTTTTGAAAGAGATCAACATGTTTCATCTGATCTGAGATTTTTATGGAAGAAAGGTTTTTTAATGAAATTTCCGGTGTGTTTTTTTAGAAGATGTATTTTAATATGTTGTGTGGTTTTGTGTTGTGTGTTTTTTTTTTATATGATTTGAGAGTTGACTTCAACATGGTGACAAGCCCTGGTATGGCCTTTTGCGCTCGACTGGGCTATAAGCAACATTCTCTCTCGCTGTCTCTTTCTCTCGCTCTCTGGTTCAACTGCTTTACAGTTAACTTACAGTGCTTGTCATTTCTTGTAGACACAATACTAGTGACATTAAAAGCACTCTCCAACACTCACACAGCAATTTACAATGAATGTGCTGACCACCAACTCCCTGACCACTTCCCCTTCCCACCCTCTCACTCCACCACGCTCATGCTGGAATGAAATGTGAATGGTCAGTTTATCGAATTCCCAGCTTCCGTTTCTGTCCTCCTCCCCCCTCCCCCCACTTCCCCGCCATCTACCCTCTACCCCCTTCCACTGACCTTGTCCTCCCTTCAACACAGTATGCTCTCAGACAGATGATTCAAACACAAACACAGTAAAAATACACACACATACATGCACACAACGTCAGGACTCGGGGGGGACAATCCAAATATTGACGTAGGGCGCACATTTTCAGTGTCCCAGTGGTGACTTTGAATGGAATATGCTAACTGAAAAAGATGCCGCTAACTGAAAAAGATACTTTTATTTTGCCTAAGTGTCCATGACTTTTTTTTGTAGAAATTCAGAATGCACTGAAAGTGTCCATGACTTTTGGTAGAAATTCAGAATGCAGTGAATGTGTCCATGACTTTTGGTAGAAATTCAGAATGCAGTGAATGTGTCCATGACTTTTTGTAGAAATTCAGAATGCAGTGAGTGTGTCCATGACTTTTTGTAGAAATTCAGAAGGCAGTGAATGTGTCCATGACTTTTGACTTTTGCTAGAAATTCAGAATGCAGTGAGCACTCAGCGTCTTGCAGCCATTGCCTCTCTGTGTCAACAAGTGCCAGAGGATGACGTGGTAACCTTGCGAGCTGTTCCCATGGTGAAGACGAAAGGAGCCATCGGTATTTCCTTCAGCATGTTTGGCACATCTTTCCTCTTCATCAACTGTCATTTGACTTGTGAGTACTGGTACTCTGTGTCTGTGTGTCAGAGAGGTGTGTGTCCATGTGTGTGTAACTCTGTGTCTGCGTCTGGGCATGCATGTGTGTGTTTTGTCTTTCCTCTTCATCAACTTTCATTTTGACTTGTAAGCACTTGTCCTCTGTGTCTGTCAGTGTGTCATGTTGTGTGTGTGTGTGTGTGTGTGTGTGTGTGTGTGTGTGTGTGTGTGTGTGAGCATGTGTGTGTGCGTGTGTGTGTGTGCATGTGTGCGTGTGTGTACTAGCCAGTAAAGCCCGACGTAACTTGCAGTCGAAGCAAGCTGACAGTGCCAGTTTTTGTGTGCAGCGGACCGAGGGTCCAGCAAAAACCACAGTCGCTTGCTGGACTACCACCGAGTCACCAGGGAGCTTCGACTGCCACGCCCCGTCACCGACAAGCATGTCCATCCAGCCACCAAACTGCGTGAGTCATGGTTTGCCTGTGCTTCGCATCCTTCTTGGTTTTTTTTGTTTCCGCAGATCCGCTGTATTATTTTCTTTGCTGTGTCAGAATGGGTTGTTTTTTTTTTTTTTTTTTTTTTTTTTTTTTGCTGTTCCAACTTCTGCGCCACCTCAAAGGCAGTGCACCCACGCCGCTCATTCCGACACCCCGTCCACAGCCACAGCCCGGTCGGCCCCGCCGCAGCCCCGGCACCAGCAATCCACAGGGAGCAGTCAATGTCAAGTCGTCAAGAGGCAACCCACCGGAGGAAACACTGCACTGCTGCCGAGTCACTTCGGTGGTGTTCAGTGGCACCTATTCTGATCTAACATACGCAGGACACCACCTACTAAGCCCCCTACTGACGACAATAATTGCTTAGTCGCGGAGCCGGCGTGAGTGAGCTCTCTCTCCGGAGGGTGTCACCACGTCCGTCCAACGACAACCCCCATGGACTCGCCGATACCGGTGACCCCGACGGAACCAAACCAAGACCACAGACATGGAGAGGACATCGAAATTGAGGTCACCATGAGAGCAGGGCATGAAGGGCCACAGAATTTGAGACATTTTTTTCATGCTGATCGATGAGAATGAGGATGATTAAGATGATGCTACGGATTTCCATTTCGGTCTGAGACTACATGACAGGGCTGTACTCTATGCTTCCTTTCATAATGTATCCCGGCGTCAACCAGGCCCGAGAGATACAGGCACCTGCAGTGTTGGTCAGGAAATTTGAGCAACATTCTCAGAAACGCATCCATTAAGTGGATGAAACTCGACTGTGTGGTCCCAGTCTTTCCAACTGAGTCCGCAGCAAACTCATTTCTGGGTAGGAGCCGTCGGGGCAGAAAAATCCACATGATTCTGATGGGATTCGAACCCATGACCTCCTAGCCGGGAGTCCGCGACGCTAACCGCTTCGCCACGGCGGCTGGTTGCTGTGTCAGAATGTTATTCTGTCGCTCCTGCCAGTCTTTTGCAATCCTTATCAACGGTAAATCACAAATTTTTTTTTTTTTTTTTGATGTTTTACTCTCATCATCTGCACTCTCTCTCTGTGGCATAACTTCTGCACCACTGTCTCTCTCTCTCTCTGGCTTCTCCTGACACACACACACAGACACCCAGGTTGGCCCTGTCACAGCTCCAGCACCAAGAGTCCACTGAGAGCAATTCATAACACCAGCTTTGCCAGGGGGAAACTCTGCAGAGAAGACCTGCTCTGCTGAGTCAAGTGAGTGATGTTCAGGGCAGCCTGTTTTCCACCAGCAAAATCCTGGGTCAGGTGGGGGCCGGAATAACTCAGTTGGTAGAGCGCTGGACTCATAATCCAAGGGTTACAGGTTCGAATCTCTGCCCGCCCGGCCGTTTCGGTACAGGGGGATTTTTCCCTCAGAGTTAACATTAGTTCTGACTCCATTTCCCATACAGTCCTTCGAATGAGACTGTAAACCGAGGTTCCGTGTCTGAACGTACGTATAACATCTTGCAGACATATAAAAATCCCATCACCAACTTTCGGAAGAGAAGGCCAGTTTGGCCGTTGGTATGGGTGACACGTTACACTTAGCATGCACCTTCCCTGAAGATGGAGTATGGCTGCCTTAATGGCGGGATAAAAAAAGCGGTCATGCACACAAAAACTCCACTCCCTTTGTAGGGTAGATGGGATTAATAGTTGCCTGTCCATGTAGGGAGTGTCCGCAGGAGTATCAGCCTGCGTACGCAGAAGAAGCTGGGTCAGGGATTAGGAGAACCAGATCATTCTCCAGATTTCGTGTGTGGAAAATAAGCTCAGCAGGTGGACTACCTTATCCAGGACAGGGAAGAGGGTTGACGCACAATGCAGTTTGTGGAAAAAGATAGGCCATGGGAGAAGGGGAAAGTGATGCAGGATTAGGGGGGTGGGGGATGGGGGTAAGAGCTGACTTATTTTCTATTGACAAGACATGTTCCTGTTGAAAAGAATGTTGATCATATCGTTTATAACATTTGTTCTTTTGGGGCTTTTTTCACAGTAATGTGTTTTCAGGTGTTGCAATGCACCAGCAACTCATTTTTCATATTTGTCTTCCACTGATTATGTACATCCTTTTCTTTTGGAGAACAGGAGATATTCACCTACAGTTTATTCTCTGTGTGTGGGCAGCGGATGTGACGGCTCGCTTCGACTGCGTGTTCTGGTGCGGGGATCTCAACTTCCGACTGGAGCGGCGCCGTCTGGCGGTGGAGGGGAAGGTGTCGCAGATGAAGGACTCTGACAGCATCCCTCATTTCGAGGAGCTCCTGGGAGCCGACCAGCTGTCCAAGTTCATCACTGAAGGTCAGTCTGAGCATCGGTGTTGGGGGCAGCATGCACCGTACATCTACAGTGGAGTCTCCTTATTCTTTATGCATGCTTCCACTGTGTAGTCTGTTTCTTCATTGTTTCTGAACTTTTGAACAACATTTTAGTCTGAGCATAACATTTGAACAACACATTTTTAGTCTGAGTATAACATTTGAACAACATTTTAGTCTGAGTATAACATTTGAACAACGTTTTAGTCTGAGTACAACATTTGAACAACATTTTAGTCAGAGTATAACATTTGAACAACGTTTTAGTCTGAGTACAACATTTGAACAACATTTTGGTCTGAGTATAACATTTGAACAACGTTTTAGTCAGTATAACATTTGACAATATTTGAACAACATTTGATTTTTAGTCAGAGTACAACATTTGAACAACATTTTAGTCTGAGTACAACATTTGAACAACATTTAGTCAGTCTGAGTATTTGAACATTTATTCTGAGTACAACATTTGAACATTTTAGTCTGAGTATAACATTTGTATCACAGTATGTATGTTGATGACAGAGACCTGAACAACAGTGTTATTGTCTGAGTGTATATTACAGCATTTCAGGGACAGACTCCTGTTGAACTTTAGGTGCAGTGTACTTAACACCAGTTGCCTTTTATATGTGATCATTAAACCTGTTGATCGTGATGCATGTGGTCATTGTTGAACTTGAAGCATGTTTTGTCATACTTTATTTTTAAACATGATAT
>JADBJO010001245.1:285000-312500 GCA_016801955.1 Conus betulinus | reverse complement strand
GAAACCTCCATTGTAAGGTCTGAAGTAAACCTCCATTGTAAGGTCTGATGTAAACCCCCATTGTAAGGTCTGAAGTAAACCCCTCCATTGTAAGGTCTGATGTAAACCCCATTATAAGGTCTGAAGTAAACCCCCCATTGTAAGGTCTGAAGTAAACCCCCATTGTAAGGTCTGAAGTAAGCCCCCATTGTAAGGTCTGAAGTTGGGTACCTTCATTGAAAGATGTCCTCTGATCAGAAACCCCTTTGGAAAGCCTCAAAATATGAAATCTGGCCTAAGATTTGTAGCCCTATTATAAGGTCTTAAGATATATTCTATCACAACTCCTTAACATATGAAAGGTCAGTGTGACATGGTGATGCGACACCCCACTGTAATGTGTTGATGGAGATGGCTGTGGAGGGTAAGATGCAGACTGTATGTGTGCTGTAGCACCATTCCCAAGCCTGTGTGAATGAAGACTGTGTGTGTGCTGTAGCACCATTCCCAGCCCTGTGTGAATGAAGACTGTGTGTGTGCTGTAGCACCATTCCCAACCCTGTGTGAATGAAGACTGTGTGTGTGTGTAGCACCATTCCCAGCCCTGTGTGAATGAAGACTGTGTGTGTGTGCTGTGGCACCATTCCCAGCCCTGTGTGAATGAAGACTGTGTGCTGTAGCACCATTCCCAGCCCTGTGTGAATGAAGACTGTGTGTGTGTGCTGTAGCACCGTTCCCAACCCTGTGTGAATGAAGACTGTGTGCTGTAGCACCATTCCCAACCCTGTGTGAATGAAGACTGTGTGCTGTGCACCATTCCCAGCCCCATGTCCCAAGACTGTGTGAATGACCATTCCCAGACTGTGTGAATGAAGACTGTGTGCTGTGCTGTAGCACCATTCCCAACCCTGTGTGAATGAAGACTGTGTGCTGTAGCACCATTCCCAGCCCTGTGTGAATGAAGACTGTGTGTGTGCTGTAGCACCATTCCCAGCCCTGTGTGAATGAAGACGGTGTGTGTGTGCTGTGGCACCATTCCAGCCCCTGTGTGAATGAAGACAGTGTGTGAAGGCCGTCACATGGTTTGCCTGTCAGTATTTCACTGTAGCCCTCCACCCCAGGCTCGGTGAGAACAGCTTCAGCATTAAGCCCTCTTGGCATCTCTGAAGAGACTTTCCACATAGAACCACTTCTGGAATGCCAACACCGGCAGCTCTGCCAGTCTGTTCAAAGATTCATAACCCCTGTTTGGAGTTATCCTGCAGACAAATAGACTGACAGGCAGTGCAACAGACTGGACCAAAAACCTGCGCAACAGCACTTCGTCTTTGAGCAGGGTGAGGGTGGGGTCTGTGGGTGTTTGAGTGAGATTTGCTTGTGGTCACTTTGTTTATTGTTGTTGGTTTTTAGGAGAGAAAGTGAAGACAAGAGATCTGAGACAAAGACTGTAGCTCTTGAAAGACACCTGTAGCCCTGACCACCAGAGTGTAAAATTGATGCCAACATTGATGAGTTTCATCCAACTGCCACTTTGGTACCATGTTCTGCACCATGGTTTGTGGGGCCCAGAATGTTATGATGCACACCTGTCAGAGGGATTTATTGAGGGGACTTTTTTTTCACCTCTTGCTCATGGTGGGCTCAAATCAGAAGACTGGAATCACACACGGTTGAGTTTTATCCACCGAATGGACAAGCCTTTGAGAGTGTTGCTGGCATTAGACCAACACTGCAGGTACCTGTGTGTTTTCGGAGCTTATTTACTATTGGATATGTTACAGAAGGAGGCATAGAGTACAGCCCTGATGTGCAGTTGTAGATCAGACTAGAAGTGCATAGCGTTACTGTCATCGTTCACATTAAATCATCAAGATAAGTCTCTCCCATGCTGTGGCCACTTGTGCTGTGGTCTTAGCGGTGAATTAGCAGGGTGGTGGAAGTGTTCACATGACGGTGAACTATCATTCCCATTGGTCATGTTTCCTGTGATATGTTTCTTGTGATGTTTCCAGTGATAATGTTTCCTGTGACACATTTTTGAAAACGTGTTTCTGTGTGGCAAAGTTTTCTGCAACAGGTTTCTCGAGAAAAACGTTTCCTGCCACGTTTTTTCAGGCCTGCAGTTGTGTATCAGCATGATGTGCGGACCGTTTTACAGCTGTTAGGATACACTCAGTGCACCGCTAGTACGCATTTGTGTGAAGTTTGTGGCTTATATTCCCAAAAGAATATTTCAGTCTGTGTATTGGGATAAGTACTTCAGTTTAAACACTGTCTGATCAGGGAAATTAACGTTGCAGCATTTGTGGCTACTACTTTCTGCAGAGTAGGCACAGAACTATGGAGGCGAGGGATTTCTGTGAGGATTTTCATGTGTGTGTGTGTCACCTGTGTACACGAGCTTGTGTCTAGGGCATGTGAATTTGTACACTCTTGAGCTCATGTATGTGGATGTGTGTTTTTAAGTTTTTCTAAAAAAAAATCCTCATTGCATAAAGGTAACACAGTTCCCTTTATAAACTAAGCTGTTTTGGGGAAGGGCAGATGTTAAATTCTTTGAGGGCCAGTAATGCAAAGGCACTGCCTATCATCTCTCCTTCATCTGTTTATTTTTCTGGTCCCAAAGGCTGCGTTCACACTGACACCAGCCGGTCGATGAAGGCAGCTGCTGTTATCAGCTTGCCACAGCAACTCGCACACAATCAGAGACACAGCCATTTCCCATCAGCCAGACAACCTCAGATAGTAAACAGAAGAAGCGTACTCACTGCTCTGACGAAAGTAGACCTGACCTGACATTTTCATGATCCTTTTGAAAAATTTAGAGGCGAAAAGAGTGCAAGAGAATGGCAGTGTGATCTATGTGCAAGATGAAACTTGCCGTCAGTCTCGACTTCTTTAGTATGGTTTCATGTTTGGCAATGATGGTGTCTGCATTGCACAGGATTGTTATCACCTCCGTCAAGAATGACCGATATATATATGTTTGTTAACCGCAATGATGAGTCTCTTTTTGTCCACCATGAATCAAGAGCGTTCATCGCAAAGTATCTTTAAACACTTAATGCCGCTGGATCAGCCATTCATCTTGTTTTGTGTGTGCAACAAAACAAGTGTGCCGACAGGTGCAAGCTGGGACTGGCCGTGTTCAGTGTGAACGGATGTTGACTTCACCTCCTGTAGAAGAGAAAAGAAAAATGACGTGTGCAGTTTACAGTCATGGTCTGACAGCAGCTGTGTGTGAGCACACCTTTAGGACAGGAAACTATTTACTGTTGCGTTTACTGAGCGTTCTAGCGAGGTTATGAATCTGATCACCGTGCTGTATCATGCTGAAGTCAGGCGTTTAGAAGGGAGTGGTCTGACCCACTGACCCTGCCCTGTCCCTTCCCAGCATGCAGTTGGTGAAGAAACGGAGTACTGCCCCCTAGCAGCGTCTGTAAAACCTGGATCAGTTGAGTGATGATGGAATGAAGACTTGTGTCGTCGTTGTCATAGTGGATTTCTATGTGTGAAATAAGAGCCACTCTTCCATGGGAGTTTGGGTGTGTGGCTGTAGTACAGATCACACTGTGTATGCGTATGTCAGAGTGTGTGTGTGTGTGTGTGGAGGGGGGGGGGGGGGGGAGGCACTTGTGAGCTTATGTGAGCGCAAGTTCTTATTCACCTATGAAAGTTTTTTTTTCCTCCTGAATTTTGCCATGGACAAACCCACAGTCGCTGTGAGTTTGATGTACTAAGTGACTGTTGCATGCTGGACCTCAGGTTACCAAGCCATCGGAAACACCAGTGCTCTGATCACTTCTTTCAGTATAGCAGACATGTGCCAGTTTTAGAAATGTCCAACATTTATTGTGCAAGGTAGTTCATGTGTGTGACATGTATATCAAGACCTCATTCATTAGTTAAATTTGTCATGGGTCAAGGTCCTGATTTTTTTTTTTTTTTTTTTTTTTTTTTTTGAGGACCTATTTTTTCTAGGCGAGTTATGTATGAGAGAGAGAGAGAGAGGGAGAGAGAGTTGACTGAAATTGAACATACACATCAACACAAGTCATCAAGTATAATTTGTCCACCATGTTCACTTCTTTTTCACAAGGGAACACGTCAGTGTGTGTTGATGGACTGGAATCATGACTTCAGTACTATTTTGCCATTGTGACCTTTCCAGCATGACCTGGAACAAAGGTCAGGGTCACAAACTTCAACAAAGGTCAAGGTCCTTGACTTCCCATGTGACTCTAAAAGTTGCCAAAATGAAGGTCAGAGTTGCCATGCAAGCATTTTGCAAGATTTTCATCAGTTTTCTTTTTTTTTTTTTTTTTTCTGAAGCCTTGAATTTATGTCATCTAATGGTTAGTTCTGTTGTTTAAATTTTGAAGACATTTTTTTTTTTCAAATCATAATACATACTTCGTACACAACAGTAGAAAAATATATCTACTAAACCTAACTTTGAACATTACAATACAGTGTTATTCAAAGAAACATTTTTGGTGTTATCGTAGGAACTGGTTTCTCATGGCAATTTTGTACAGAAAAACTTTTTTTTTTGTGAACTCTAGAATTGTATGGGGCACTGGTTTGCTGTTCTAATCTTGTGTACACCTGAACTCAAGATCTATTATTGACATACTGATAAAGAAATGATGAGTGAGATGTACGAATTCATATTTGGTGAGAATTTGTGATATGGCCGCTCTTCTGAGCGGCAACTTTACTGTGAAAAAAGTTAAATTGGAAGTTATTTTTTTTAATTAATTAATTAAGAGCTAGAGAGAGAGAGAGAGAGAGAGAGAGAGAGAGAGAGAAAACTTGTGATATGAGTAACATTCCCCTTTCTGTTTGTTACTGTTTTTTCTTTTTTTTTTCCATATTTATTTTTGTACGGCTTTACGCTGGTTTGTGTAACTAAGGGCCAGACGTGGACAGGAAACTAGAGTGCGTACATGGTTCTGACAGAGAGGGGTCAGGGTGTGGTCAGCGTGTGTCAGTACAGCTGGGACTGTTCTTCATGTAACTTAACATATTGCATTTGTGGCAAGACATTCCGAAACGTTGTTATATTTATTAATGATAAATAAATGAGAAAACATTTTCTCAAAATATTACAGAAATCTTTTTTTTTTTTTTCTTTTACTTGTGGCTGTGTCAGTAAATTGTGCATACCTGAGTGTGTGTGTGTGTGTGTGTGTGTGTGTGTGTGTGTGTTTCTGGTGTCTCCTGCAGCCAGAAAGCCTCTTTTTTCTTTGGCCAGATTTCTGGCCACAACTGAAAAACTGGCAGCCCCAAACATAGGAACAAAGAAGTTTTGAAACCAAAACCCAGTTTGGTGTTAGCACAAACCACCAAAATAGCCATGAATTAGAACGATTCAAAAACCTCCCAAGGCCTCAGACCATCCTTGAAATTCTCCAGCACACTTGGAAAAAAAAAACAAGACTGAACAGAGATGTGATGGGAGCCGGCATCACCACAAAGCACAAACCCACAATAATCACCCAACTAGCAGAAACCAACTACATGGGTCCGAGGAGAGCTTGAAGGTGGGATAACAAAAGGGGGTGTGTGTTTGGGGGTGGGGGGTAGGGGGGCGAGAGGGGTAGGAGTGGGGAGGGAGGGGGTGTTCATGTTGGGCGAGGGGCTATTCTTAAAACAAAACTGCCTATTCCTCATCCTGCTCTACGAAGATTATGTTGAAATTTTTTACCAACTTCGTTGGGGAAGGGAGAGAAGGATAACATGGAAAAAAATTTTTTTTTTTTTTTTTAACCAAAGAAAGTATTCATGAATGTGCTTCCATCAAAATATCAGACCAGAAGTTACCTTTTTTTTTCTTTTTTTGAGGGGGACAGTTGTTTTACTAGGTGGGGGACTGACAAGGAGGGGGAGGTAGATCTCTACCTGACTGACAAAAATAAAAAAAGTGGAATCATGATGAAAAGATGATGTTTGACAGATCTGCACAGGGTCATGGCCATACTAGACAGAAAGACGGTGCGGCAGTCAATTGCAACTTAGCTCTCCTTGGTGGAAAATCAACAGATTTTGATCAGTTAATGACAATCATTGTCTCTAGTCCGTTGGAGAACAACCAATCATGCAGCTGCCAACCCTCCTGAATTTTTCAGAAACTTCCCACTGAAATCATTTTTTTTCCCCTTAAAAAAATTCTGAACTTTTGTGAGAAAAATAGAATTTCACAATGTTATCAAAAAAAACGTGGGGGTTGGTGACTTGTCTTTGGAGGAGGCTGATAAAGTATCGCTGGACGAAGGCTGGGCTGATGGTCTGCCAGTGTCAGCAACTGCCCGTGGAGGAACATCCATGCTGAAACCCCATTTCTCAGTGAATGCAGCAGTGAATGAAAATGCTGTCGGTTCAAACCCAAACTACCCCATCCAAAACCCATTTTGTGCCAAATATGAGAAGATAAGCGTTGCTTGTTCGTTGTTTTCACGTCCTAAATGTTGCTTTTTTTTGCCCAAAGAAGACCCAAGAGGTTGAAATGTATTCTGTTTTGTTCCCGTTATCTGTTTGTCTGTATCGTCCTGTGCAACGAATTCCGTTTCTTTTAAAATTTAACAAACTACCCCATTCGTGTCCTGGTTCCCGAATGTGAACTCCAGAAGATGGTCAGCTAGCCAATCATTGTTTGGTCAGTTAAAGAATTATTAGATCATTATCTTCCTTGAATTGGGCAAAGATGTTGTTGTTGTGGTTGTCGTACCCTGGCTAAAAGACTCCAGGGATCATCCAAACAGCCGAAGTACTTGAACACTATGGTACTAATGCATCAGCTTGGGATGAGAACATTACGTGTGTGACCGTTTTTAATTACCCCGCCACAAGGGCAGCCACACTCTTACTTCGGGGGATGGACAAAGATCAATAACTGTTACACCTGTTCAGTTTCCACTTCCAACATGAGAGAAAAACAACAACACACACACACACACACACACACACACACACACACTGACTGAAAAGTCCCAACATGCACAACAACAAAATAACCACCAAAAACACATACAGAGAAACAACGACCAAAAGGATTTAATTCTCAGGGAAAATAAATAAATAAAACAGAAAGACAGAAAAAAAAGAAAATAAGTGAAAGAAAGTGAACGTCTGAAATTATGTAACATTGTGCTCACCATCCATCAATTTCCACAGATCACTTAACATTGTGCTCACCATCCATCAATTTCCACAGATCATTTCAACATTGTTCTCACCATCCATCAATCCCCAGATCATTTTAACATTGTGTTCACCATCCATCAATCCCCACACAGACCATTTTAACATTGTGCTCACCATCCATCAATCCCAAGACCATTTTAACATTGTGCTCACCATCCATCAATCCGCAAATTTTTTTTTTCAAATTCTGCATTGGGGTTCAACCTTATTTGCCCAGGAGGTTCTCGCATAGTATATACAATACCTACCTGATTTTGGAGGGAATATCAACATATGCATTTCAAAATAGTAGAGTTTTTTTTCTCCTCCCCCCTGGATGAGTGATCTCCCTTGAACAAGTTATCGGGGGGGGGGGGGGGGGGGGGGGGGGAACCATCTTGAATATA
Organism: Conus betulinus; assembly: GCA_016801955.1. Taxonomy (NCBI): domain Eukaryota; kingdom Metazoa; phylum Mollusca; class Gastropoda; order Neogastropoda; family Conidae; genus Conus; species Conus betulinus. Next base: position 304,929 of record JADBJO010001245.1, on the reverse strand, counting down.
TCCAACATACCATCTATGACATATATACATTGAGTACTCCTATCGTGCACACACATGACCAAGCATTTACACACACTCTGACACAAGTTTTCTGTAAAAATTTTTAGACATGGATTCAATGGCAGTGCGAAATGAAATTACAATCCATGAACTCTCCCTTCTGCACCCCCCCCCCCCCCCACCCCTTTCCATCCAAACAAAAGGAAAAAAAAAATCTGATACGACACTAACATGCAACCCTTTTAAATATGCTTATCAAGAGCAACACTTTGCACATTTTTCCCGCTCCTCACAATCACATAAGTGAATATATATATATTTTCTTTTCAAAAGTTCATCTTCCATAACGCCTTGAAGACATTCATATCCACGCCACACCGTCCAGATCCCCCAGACACAGCACAGCAGCAACTCTCGTTCTGTCTCCAGTACCAGCAGTTCAAAGACAGAAGTAAACTGATCATCATCGTAAGGCAACCCGTTGGAGCAGACCCTGCTCTAAGTACCTCACTACATATACCTCTGGAGCAGCGATTCCATTGCACGACCAAGCTCTTGTGAGCTCTCAGAAATACTCTAAAACACTAGCACTTCTGGCCACCCCTTGGAAGCACTAGCACTCTGGCCACCCCTCCAATCTGCTGAGCAGAGGAGACTGCCTCCGCTCGTTCTGAAGATTGCATGTACAGCGTCTTACTCCCAGGGTGCTGGCATAACCATGTGAAAAAAAAAGAAGGGCCACAACTGAGTCAGACATGACACCCGATGTCATGAAGGGGGGAAGAAGAAAGAAAGAAAAAGAAAAAAAAAAAAGAGCAAATAACACCACATTAGCTTTAAATGCCCCATCTTCCATTACATGTCTTTGTTAACGGTTTTTACCTCATTAAGCTTCCTCAGATTTTCCACACAAAACACCACACACGACCTTTCAACTCTAGCCTTCCCTGCTACGCCATTCACTGATGGCTTTCCCCTCTGAAAGAATTCTTATTTTTCTCCTCTCAAATCCAATCCAAACAATACATGGTACCCCATACTCGTGCCTTTCCTTGTGATGCCATTCGTCAACGGCTTTTCCCTATGATGGTGTCCTCACTTTTCTCCCTCAAATCATAACACACATAGCACCTTCAAATCATGCCATTCACGCCATTCGTTAGAGGTCGTGACCTCTTAGCGTTTTCCCCCACTTTCCCATCAAAGGCTGCATCTAGGCGTGGTGCACCAGAACACACTCCTGAAGCCTCGACTTGAAGGCAACTACGATCTCCACTGTAATAACACACAAAGCAGACCATGTGCTGGCTTGTCTCAACCACCAAATCCCAATACCACCCTCCCCTCTCCCCAGCCAAGCATTCCAACACTTCAGCTTCGCTCCATCCTGCTGCCTTCCTCCCACGTCTCCCCCTCCCCCTGAACACATCAAGCTGTTTCCGTGTGCCGCTTCTCTCCCCCAGCCCATCATCTGCGCCGACCTCGGTGGTGGTTGGGGACGTATGGCCGACGGCGGTGGAAGGCGAGCCGCGGTGACTGGGCCTGCTGGTTTGGGCTTTCTGGGCGGCGTGGACAGAGCTGAGGCGGTTGGTGCCGGGCGGGGCGGCCGGGAGCTCCGACAGGCCGAAGTCTCTTCTGCGTCTCCTGCATGGCCAGCAGCTTGGCTTCGATGGCGCGGATCTTGCTCTCCGTGCTGTCCCCATGCCACAAACCAAAACAACACCAGTCAGTTTCTTTTTCATTATTCTGATCGGTGTACACTCAATATCTTCTGTGAGAAAGCTAAGAAAAAGTGTCCTTGAAAACTGAATTACTGTGTTTGTCGCAAACTGAGGTGACTGCAGGTGGAGATTTAAACAAATCTTTAAGTACTGCATCCGCCAAACATGAACAAACGAATCACAAGACAAAACCTGATGCGTTTTGACCTCTCAGATCTTCTTCAGGCAAGATAAACAACACTCTGGACAAGGAAAATGAAGAACGAGCAATCATTTACCTCACTGAATTCACTGCAAGATGGCAGTTAAATTCAGGACCCCCCAGCCCCCACCCCTCCTCCCCACACTGGCCTCAATTAGTGGATACAGTACTTAACATTTCTTTTTAGATAAATTACTTTGCAAATGTCTTTCTTCTGACATATGTTAAACTGGAAAAAAATATTTCACTGAGAAATGAAGATGATGACCTGCGATCAAGCATAATTATGGAAATGACTGTAACATCACCCGCCTTTCATCTTGGACCCCTGTCTTATGTGACACAAGCTACTTTTTGGGGTAGAATCTGGCAACTAGACTGCGAGATTTTCACCACAGGAATTGGCTTCAGCTGTCTGTGCCACCTTCACCACAGGAATTGGCTTCAGCTGTCTGTATGTCAGTGTGGCCTTTTCCATGTCATTTTTGTTGCATTGAAATGTGCTGTGTGCTTTGATAATTTTACACCCCCCCCCCCCCCCCCCCTTTTTTTTTTCTTTAATGATTGAAAAAAACAAAGATGAATGGGCTACATGGTCAGCGCAGTTTTAAAGGATACTGACCTTTTATCTAACCTTTGCCCTTGTCACCCCTCTGCCATACTCCACTTATCCAACGATCTTCCAAATTCCACCCCCCCCATTGAGGAAAATCCTTCATTACATTCTCACATGGGGTATTTGGGGAGCTTTTTAAATGTATGCATATTGTTACATACACACCAGACACACTGTCAGTGTTCAAAGCATGTGGTTCAGTCAGTGACACGATGATGCAGACCTATTTACCCCCAATTTGTGTACCTGTAATATCTCAGACAAACAAAAACCTGTAACCTGGAGGGGGGGGGGGGGGGGGGGGGGGGGGAGAAATGTAATCTTCATTAATCTTCATAATTGCAATACTTTCACAACTTCTGAAGATCTGGAAGAGCCGGCTGTTGGTGCGTAAGACCGCTTCGTCACCATCTTTGATAAGGTAAAAGACGCAAGGCACGCTGGGGAAATGTCTTTTTTTTACTGCTTTTGACCAAAACGGTAGTAGACGAAACTGTGCGTTTAGCAATATTCTTTCTTTGATTTTTTTTTCCCGTATTTTTTTCAGGGGGCCGTAATTCCCATAATTTCAATGTTTTTCCCGTAAGAATTACGGCAAAATCGTAAGAGTAAACGGGTCTGGATGATGACTTTAATCATTTCTCCGTGCACGTCTGAGTATTGAAAACACAAATGACACCCTCCTATCTCTACCCCCTCTTACACTGAACCCCTTCACAACCCCAGCTGTTAAATTTTCTGGGCTGAAATGTGCATTCTGTATGCAAAAAGGAAAAACAAATTTTCCCATCAAATTTGGAGCTATTTTTCATTAGTGTTATCTAAGAAGCCGACTTGTTTAGTCACATCCTAAAAAAATCTACTGGTTTACAGGTGTACAGAATGCGCATTTTAACCTGGATATTTCAGGGCTGGGGCTGAAAAGTGCTTAACAACTATATACCATGTTAAAGTCTCAGAAATGATGGAAGTGGAGGTACCCTTACCTTTTGCATGGAGAAACGGAGATTAAGATACTTAAAAAAAAAAAAAAAAAAAAAAGATACAATGAGTTGGGGAAGGCATAGGACTGGGAAAGTGGCATGAGCTGGGAGAGGGGCCATCAAGAATCTGTGAAAGAAAAAGAAAGAACACAAACAAACAAACAAACAAACGAGACAGACAGACAGACGGGTGACAGATGCAAAGACAAAGAGGAGAGCCGAACAAGATTCTGGCCGCTGCTCTTACCTCTCGCTGGTCTCTGGTTTGCTCCGCCTTGGTCTCCTGACCTACGGAGGTCAGTCCGCTGGAGCATGATGGTATTGGATCCTGTTAAAACAAAAAGATTATCCCCCTTTGTCAGTCCTGCTTGGCATGATTACTCAGTTACTCAGCAAGAAAATGCACCTTTTTTTTAAACTAAAGCGCACACCTACACCCATTTAAAAGAACAAAGAGAGACAACAGAGAGAGAGAGATGGGAGCAAAGATGGGGAAAAACGACAGAGAGTTGTAAAAAACATGTGAAAAAAGGTCAGTTTTTGTGTTAAACCCTAAAGGAGGGGGGTGAGGGTGGGGGCAGGGGAGGAACCAGGAGTTGAGGAAAGGGGAACGACTCTGACCAGACAACACCATGGTGTGTTCACTACTCCATCAAGGTGTCAGCATGGATGTGGTAAGCAAAGTGTTGTTCCTCAACTAGCACAGTGTGAACTGTGTTTTCTCCACATGGTCTGAACAGTCTGATATAAGTACATGTGCAGACAGTTTTCCATATGCGACTCTTCTCACTTCAAACTGAAAACTAACGGCAAAAAAAAAAAAAAAAAAAAAAAAAAAAAAAAGAAAAAAAAAAAAAAAATCCAAAGTTACAACAGAAAAATTGAATGTACACGGTCAAGACTACTGAACAATGAACTTCGTTCTGCACTCAAATGTCACAGCACAAGATTAATCGTCCGCACTGCATTCCTCATTTTCTCATTCGCGAAGATCTGAATCGAGCGTACCTTTTGCTGTGCAATGTACTAGACAAGAACGCGTCCAAATCAAAAGTGAGCTGACTAAAGACCCTGCAAGATGAAACTGTGTTGTGTCAAGCCTAAATCAACCACAACAGATGTTTCAAAGCTGGCCAAGAAACAAACAAAAGAACTTTTCACCACGGCAACCAGCCAAATTCCCAGCCACAGCTGCAGAACTGGTCACCTCGGGCAAGTCAGCACACAGATGTGAACCTCTCCTCCACAGGCACCAAGCGCCATGAGTCTGTCTGGCATGAATCGTAGGTAACTCCCCACACAAAACCTTTCCGCAGGCTGAATGGTGAACATCCCAGACGCCGACCTTAAATCAGTGCTGGGCTGTCAGTGTAAAAGACTGGACTGGTTCCAACACCTCTGCCCTGTTCAGACCTGCTGTTCACCCTATAACGGCTGTTGGTGTCTTTTGCCATTGAAATGAGTGTATTTCGCTTAAAAAAAATGTGTGTACCCATGTACCAAATTTGTGAATTTCTTGTAAAAGCAGGTGGTCCCTCCTATTGTTCAAACATCATTCACACTAAAGTTTGTGTGCACAATGTGCGAGTTGCCACTGTTTGGGTGTAACAGCTCAAACACAATGGGTTACACACCGCAAGTGCCACTACCACTCAAGAACTTCGTTTCAAGATATTCTTCAACGTATCTTTTTCCGGTTTGTCGTTTTCATCGTCTTTTCACCAAAGTTGTGTATAAAATACGATAAAATCATATGGGTAAACAAGTCTGCCTGCTGCACATGACCGAGGCACTCAGCTGAGGGGAGACCACTGAGAGAGAGGTGTTAACCACCAAGATATACGTCATCATCATCATTAAAGAACATCAATAAGCATCAAGTTCAAACTTCCATCACCTGTAAGAACAACGTGGAAAGCTCCAACTTTTAAAAGTCCTCTCAGTTCTATAGTTTTCTCTTCAACATGATTTTTCTTTTAAAAAAAAAAAAACCCCCCCCCCCCCCCCCCCCCCCCCACACACACACACCCCAAAAAAAAAAATTAACAACGAAGCAGCAAAAAAAAAAAAATCCCCAAACAAGAAAATGACTCGCATACGCTTTTGCTCTGGATTACTCACATTTTGGTATTTGTCTCGAGCCCAGTGGACAGCCAGTCGTCGTGACAACGCCATCTTGCCATGGAGACTCTGCACCGCCTTCTCCGCTTCCTGTCAAACCAAAATAGCCAGACACACACCATTGTAATAGCTTTTCATTACAGGTAAAAGGTTTACTGTTTTCCAACAAACCAGGGGGAGAAGACAGACAAGCAACTGCCCCATTGGTCATGCCATATGCAAGTAACACAATTTGGAAAAAAAAAAAAAAAAAAAAAAAACCCTTCCAATTTTTTCCCCTTCTACCAAGTAATGAATGCAGTTATATTTCAATCAAACTAAACAGAATCTCTTTTCATGCAAAATCTCCCTGTTTTGCTTTTTTCCGCTACCAAGTAATGGATGCAATTATCTTTCAGGCTTATGAGAGACGGTGTCTTTAATGCAAAGAGTTTAGAACAAGGAGCCCTGGACATCATAGGCTCAGGCAGTCAAAATGTCATTTTTCTTTTTTTTCAAGTCACAACAGCATTTTGGTATCAGCAAGATGGTATCTAGTAAAAACATACATACAGCCAAGGGTGTGTTTTACCCCCTCTATTGACAGACGACAATAGGCTTTTGAATTTTCATTAAGAGGCCTGGGGGGGGGGAAAAAAAGTCTTTAAATCCCTGGATCGGCAAGAAGGAATGCATTATGGGGCTACTGTTGCAGCAAAACAATTCAAAGTTCCACAGCTTTTGGGGCATGAGTTGTATGAATTAGATATTAAGTGAGGCGACTGCTGACGGAAATCTAAACAAATTTGAAAAATCATTGCTACAGCTCCACCAAAAAAAAAAACCCTCTAGGCAAACAAATCACAAGACAAAACACGACATGGTTCGACCTCTTAGGTCTTCTTCAGGCAAGACACACAACACTCAGGACAATGAAAATAAACCAGCAATCATCAATTTACCTTCATCCAATTGGCGCAAGAAGTGAATGAAGATAAGTGATTGCTCGTTCATTTTTGTTGTCTCAAGTGTTGTGTATCTTGCCTGAAGAAGACCTAAGAGGTTGAAACACATCGTGTTTCGTCTTCTGATTCGTTTGTCAATGTTTTTTGGGTGAAGCTTTATCAATAATTTTTCAGATTTGTTTAGATTTCTGCCTGCGGTCGCCTCACCTTGCAATAAAAGAAAATTGTGTTTGTAACTGTTGTTTGTCCCACTGTTAAGGTGGCTACATTCCCACATAGGGTGTGGCATCTAAAGACATGGCATCTAAAGACAACACCAGTGTGCATGTTTTCCTTTTTTTTTACCAGTGTGTGTGTGTGTGTGTGTGATGTGTGTGATTCATCCCACCCAACACACGATGGGGTATCCTTCAGCAAAGGATTGCATGCTTTTTCATGTGCATGCAAGGTTTTTTTTTTTTTCCCACTGTTTTTTTTGTATATGTGGTGTATTTTTTCATGTATACACAAGGGCTTAGTTTAAAGTCTCACACAAAAGATTTTAGTGTGTGTGTGTGTGTGTGTGTGTGTGTGTGTGTGTGTGTGTGTGTGTGTGTGTGTGTGTGTGTGTGTGTGTGAGTGAGAAAGAAAGAGAGAGAGTGTGTGTTTGTGCTTGTGTGTGTGTGTGTGTGTGGAAGTGGGCCCGGTGTGGGTGAAGAGTTCAAAGACATGTTGAATCTGAAAAGATCTCTTAAAACTGTCTGTCTGAAGTGAGACCCAAACCCAGGCCCTTGGATCAAGAGAACACTGCTTTATCCAGAGGGTTCTGCGTGTGTGTGCGTGTGCGTGTGCCTGTGTGTGTGTGTGTGTGTGTGCCCCTGTGTGTGTGTGTGTGTGTGTGTGTGTGTGTGTGTGTGTGTGTGTGTGTGTGTGTGTGTGTGTGTGTGAGAGAGAGAGAGCTGCTGATCTTCTGGAGTCAAAGTTCCAGACACACACACACAGACACACACACATAAACGCCACATGCACACACACGCGCGCACACACACACACACACACACACACGCCCACACGCAACACACACACACACACACACACACACACACACACACACACTCACACTCACTCACTCACACACACACTCACACTCACACACACACACACACACACACACATAAACCCTTCACCACACGCATACACACACACACACACACACACACACACACACACACACACACACACACACACACTCACACTTGCACACACACACACACACACACACACACACACACACACACACTGTTACCGACCTGACGGCTAGGGTAGGTGACAAAGCAGTAGCCTTTGGGTTTGCCTTTCTCTGGCCCCGTCACATGGTACATGAAGTCAAAGCGTTCTGGTTTGCCAAACCGCTGCACCAGCTTCAGCAGAACGTACCTGCAAGAACATGCAACAAATCTGAGTGAACGTGAAACACACACACACACACACACACACACACACACACACACACACACACGCACGCAACAAATCTGAGTGAACATGAAACACACACACACACACACACACACACACACACACACACACACACACACTCCTGCCTCAAAACTGGACTCACTCAGTGATTCGATGGTCCAGGTTGCCGATCCACAGACGACGGTCGTTGACAGTGTTTTCCTCTCTTTCTGCTCGGGGACAGGAACCAGTCCTTTCGTCGTCATCATGCAGCCGACAAGGAAGCAACGTTGTTCTGTCCTGAACACACGTAGAGTGACTTCCCCCTTGCTTCACACGTTACTGACGCCCAACTGGAACGAGCTTGCCTTCTGTGCCGACACAGACCAAAACTAACTGTTCTCAACCAAATGCCTGGATTGCTGTCAATATAGCTGTTACAAGATTAGACTATGAGGCAAAGGTAATGGTAATGTTGTTTATAGCCCAGCCCAAACGCAAAGGGCCATCTCAGGGCTGTCACCACACTGAAAATAACTCACAAGTCATTTTTTTTTTTTATTAAAAAAAAAAACTCATTCACACAACTCTTCAAAACATACCTTCCAAAAACACACCGGAAATTTTGTTAAAAACTTTTCCTCCGAAAAATCTTAGATCAGATAAAAAATGTTAATCTTCTTCAGAAACTCAAAGATCACATCAGGCGGTACATCTCTGAACAAGGTTTTCATGGAGTCTGCGGTAAAGTGTTTATGTCTCACATCATGCAAGTCCCAACACTTTAAAAGGATATGTCTCACAGTGAGTGGTCCATGACATGGAATGCACCACGCAGCTTCTTCCCTTTTAGAAGATAAGAATGGATGTAAAATGAGTGGTCTGTATGCAAATGACGCAAGACTGTTTCTTCTTTACGGCCGCCTCTGGAACAAAATCAGGCCCCACAAATAGCACATTCAGTACTCTGGGTTGGTGGTTTGATTCTTGTTGGGGGCCAGTAAAAGTGACAGTCTGAGTGTTTTGGCTTTCATACAGTCAATGTCCTGTGTACAGTATGCATCGAAACCAGGGTGCTGCCTCTAAGTCTAACAAGATTCGGTATGAGATCCACATCAAGATATAATTCAAAAAAGAAAATGGAGAGGGGAAAGAGGGGACTGAAGGAGGGGGGGGGGGGGGGGGGTAGTATGACATGAGCTCCCCCTGGGCAGAGAACAGAGATTTGTTGCTATGATGAGTCATAGAATACAATACAAAGCATTCAAATAGGGGGGGGGGGGGGGGGGGGGGGGGGGTGGGGAATGTACATAGGGGCAGGAGTGAAGCGCGACAGCAAAGGTTAAAAACACTGAAGTGGGGTGAGGGTCATGTGACCACAGAAGCTTACTGTAGGATGTTCTGAACAAACTGCAGCATATTGAATACCTGGGCATTTTTCCAAGTTTGTTGACAACCATCCATCAGGAACTCTTTGCCACCAACAGTTGTCATAGAACACCTTCTTCATTCATCAACACCAGAAAATGGAACACATCTCTTCCCCTTCACTGTCAGGCAATACTTCCCCACCACTCCTTCCAACATCCAGTCCACAACCTCATCCTGGGCTGTCTCGCTGTAACTCTGGCATCAGCACGCAGCATTCAGTTTCAAGTCCTTTTGCGGTAACCCACCTCTGCACTGGTCCTAGGTCACTTTGGTAGTGTTCAGAGAGTCTACTCTGATTCAGTATCTGAAGGATATCATCACTATGATCCCTACTGGTGACACCAACAGCTTGTCACAAAGCCCAGCATGAATGAGGGTTCTCATTCAGTCAACATAACAACCTGGACAACAACTGACCAACATACAGACATTTTCTTTTTGTACATTAGTTTACTATAGATGTGAATGATTCCTGACTCTCTGTAGCACTGATTGGAACTTGCAACTGAACACTTGGATAGAAAGACCCACTCAATCTCTCTTCCCAGCTTCTCTCCAGGCACCTTCCCTTGCCGTGCTGGCACAGAGACCAGTTATTTCTTCAGCAGTGTGTGAGCTCAGAGAAGCCGCACTTGGCCATGCTGCTGTTGCTGTTAGCGCAGAGAACAGACCTGCACAACTTCACTCATCGTCATTTGAAAGTAATTTTGACTCCTTGCCGTGGTGACTCAAATGAAAGCTGCGTTTGACCAGCGTTGGTGCTGAAAACTGTCCCCTTAGGCCTCAACAGTAGAGAAAGCAGTGACTGCCAGTCTCCTGTGTATTACACCAGTCAAGGCAGTCCTCGATAGGAAACATGAGCGCTTTGTTCCAGACATCTGTGGGTGCACACAGTGACACATACTGACTTGGGATTATACAGGTGTATGACCAGTCTTCAGAAGATACAGGTGTCTGGTGCAATGGCAGTTCAATTTTGTGCAGTTACTGACTCCATCTTATTATAATTACTATTGGAAGTCAATTTTCTACACCTGGAGCAGATGTTTCATCATGCTTTTTTTCCCCTCCCTGTCTTTTTTTTTCCATTTTTGTCAAACACAACTACATTACGATGAATTTTCTTCTTCTTTTTTTTTTTTTTTTCGACTTTTGTTGGAATCAACATCCCGACATTTTCTTTTGGTTGGTGCAGTGTACAAACAGGTTTTTTTTCTCTCTCTCTCTCTCTCTCTCTCTCTCTCTCTCTCTCTCTCTCTCTCTCTCTCTCTCTCTCTGTTGTTGTTGTTGATGCTGCTGACGTACCAACACCTTGTTTCCTCTGCAAGTACATCAAACTGAAATGACTATAGTATGATCCTGTCCTTAATTTCTCTCTTTATTTGATTTGTACATTCCCACAAATTCGAAAGTTTGAACATTACTGTTTTTAGCAACCGTGTTTGTAATCCACGTCTGTGAGCGTCAGATAATGACAGTGTCACAGTCAGTGTGCGTGTGTTTGTGTGTGTGTGTGTGTGTGTGTGTGCATGCGTGCGTGCATGCGTGCATGCGTGTGTGCGCGCAAATGGGCATGCATGCATGCATGTGTGCATGTGTGCATGTATGTGTGACTCTGAGAGAGTGAGGGAGAGAAAAAAAATGAGTGAGGACAGTATATGTGCATGCATGTGTGACTGTGAGAGAGTGAGGGAGAGAAAAAATTAGTACGGACAGTATGGATGAACAAGAGCACCTGTGTGCTTAAAAATTTAAAGTATAAAGTGGAGCATATCATGTATACATGCCTACACAGGTGAAGGGGGATGGAGGGGAGGAAGGTGAATGCACATTTCTGTGCATGTAACTTTTTTTTTTCTCTTTTTGTTAGCATCTGCATCTGCAAGCATCATCTGAGTTGAACACACCATTTACCACCAACATTCCCCCTCTCCCTACAACAAATGCACAACTACACAAGACAAACAGCCTCTCTCTCTCTCTGTTTCTGATTCTGTCTCTGTCTGTCTGTCTGTCTGTCTGTCTCTGTCTGTCTCTCTCTCACCCCCCACCCCCATCCCCTCTCTCATGTAGTAAGCATGTAGGCATTCACACGCGCTCACAGGCGCATGCATGCATGCACACACACACACACACACACACACACACACACACACACACACACACTCTCTCTCTCTCTCTCTCTCTCTCTCTCTCTCTCTCTCTCTCTCTCTCACCAACCAAGCAAAAAAAACAAACAAGCTGAACAACACGACTACTACACAGTGAACTTGATCCACGACATCCCCCAATGTGGACCAACAAGTTGTTTCCATCTCTACGACCCGATGCAGCATGTTTTAAGAGTCTGACAACAGCCAGCCAACCCACCTCTGGCCAGTTTTATGTGACTCTTTGACTGGTTCATCCAGATGGTGTGGCAGGAGTGGGCCTACCTGTGAGGCAACAGTCTGTCCACTGGCTGCCCCATCACACGCAGTGGTCGTCACTGGGGGAGGAGGAATGCATCAGGAGGACAGGATCGAAAGCTGGCTTCGCTCCCTGTTGCTTCCTATGGTCTATATATAATTCACAAGGTCAAAGCTGAGTTCATGTTTGTTCTTCCCGTGTTCCGGTTTGGTTGGCGACCGCCTCTGGTAACATTTCCTAGCAGCAAACATTGTTGAGCCCTTTCTGTGACTTGATTTGGAGCAAGACCAATGGCAGAAGAGCATCTAGACCTATACACGTGCGGATGTTTGGGGACTTGTGTACTCTGAAATCATCTCTGTGTGAACACTGGTTGACTGTCTCAGACTTGTTGTTAAGTAACTGTAGTGTAACTTTCAATCTCTGTGTTGAAATTTGTGAGTTTGACTGAAAAGGAAGAAGACAAACTGAACAGGCAGGAACTGGAACCTGGAGTGAAGAAACCATTGAACTGAAAGTGAAAAGGATAGATCACCTGCGGTCCCTGACACAGAAATCAGAGGGGGTCTCTTAGACTGTGCGGTGCTGGAGGTCGGTGTTCTCATGTGATAAATAAGTGCGAGCAGTGACTGAGAACAGAGACACCTCCACAGTTCTATACATGTCTGCATTCCGAACGGGTCGTTCTGCCCACCACTTCAAAACTCACACTGTGAGTCACAGCCCCAGGAGTGAGAAAAGTGTCTTTCTTTCCGATACACGACAGCCACTTTCAACCTCATAACCAGGTTTGGAAGGAGAGGCAGACCATGGCTTCTGAGCAGCGTGCCGGACAGGAGACCAGGATTCGGCTGGTGCCCACCGTGGTGGAACCCCCACCCCAACCAGAGCTGCACCCTCCGCGCTTGGTCTCCGCCACTGCAGAGCCACTGATGGTCCGCTTGGATCATCCGGCGACACCCCGCCTAGTCAGCGCTGAGCGCATGCTGCACAGAATGGATCAGGAACTTCAGCGAATTGCTGGCGAGATGAACAGGATGTCCAGACAGCCGCCGATGCCCCGACCTCTTGACCCTCCCCAGGCGTGGACCCTGCCCTGGCCTTGTGGTGACCTTGACCTTGCCAGGCCGTGGAGCTACTCCGCTTTGGGACGGGACATGGAGCTGCAGCACCTGTGGAATCCGTCATCGCTGTATCGCAACGCCGGCCTGATCCCACCTATCGACGTTGAAATCCCAAGGGAGGTTGGGCGTCTGAACAGCAGCCCCCTGCCGGCAGTGCTTGGGGTGGAGGCCCCCTGGGGAGCGGAGGCCCATGCGGAGTCCTGGAGGAAGAAGGAGAACTTCCACATCGACAACCCGTGGTGAAAAGAGCGGACGGCCACAGCCAGTTCTGCCTGCAGTTCGACCTGCGCCAGTTCAAGCCCGGAGAGGTGGAGATCAGGGTGGAGGAAGATGGGCTGACGGTGGCCGCCAAGCACGAGGAGGTGGGCGACGACCAGAAGCAAGTGCGGCGGGAGTACTTCCGCCAGTGCACCATCCCCAAGGACGTGGACCCCAAGAGCATCATGTCCAAGTTAAGTCACTCTGGCATTCTGACTGTATATGCCCCCTTGAAACCCCAGCCAGGGATCGCCGTGGAACCATCAACATCCCGCTGATGCCGGCCGGGGCAGAGGATGCCACCACAAGCTATGACATCAGACCAGTGTAAAGGTTCCACTTAGAGACTTCCTTTTAGTCCTTGGATTGGGTGTCCGAGGTGTGAAGTGGGAGTCGGTTAACTGTAGCCACCAGCCGCAGAGCCATAAATTATTATATAGTCACAGGGTGCTGGGAACAAGCTTCAGCAAGGCAGAAATAATGACACTCTCAGCACAGCAAAATAACATGCATGGCTGTCAATATATTTTTGTTGTCAGTTTTTTCCCCATCTTTTTTGTTCCTAGACTCAATATTTTGTTGTCTGTTTCTGCTTCCCCCCCCCCCCCCCCCCCCCCCCCCCCCCCCCCCACCCACCCACCCTCCCCTTTTTTTTGTTCTCAGATGTTTTCACAACTTTGAAATCCTAGTAGGAAACATACTAGTGTCTGCAAAATGAACATTTATTGATTTTGACAAAAACAGGGGGTGAAAATTTTTTTTTATTGGTTTTGACAAAAAGGTGGGGAGAAAAACAATTACCCAGGGATACGAACAACTGATAACAGGCCAGTTGCAATTTCAAATTCTGAGGTGCTCCATCTCCAGTCTAATGTTTTTCCTTTCTTTCTGCATGCCCCTCTCTCTCTTTGAGTCTCTCTCTCTCTTTGAGTCTCTCTCTCTCTCTCTCTCTCTCTCTCTCTCTGCCTCTCTCTCCATTCCCCATCCTCTTTCTCCACCCACACTGCTTTTTTTTTTTTTTGCCTCTGTGTTGTGCCTCTTTCAGTTCCTGTCTGCCTCCATCTCTGATCTCTCTTCCAAGTCTCTGTCTCTTCCTCTCTCTCTCTCTCTCTCTCTCTCTCTCTCTCTCTCCCTCTCTCTGTTTTTCTGCCTTCGTCCTTCATCTCTTATTCTTACTTCTGCCTCCCTCTCTGATTTCTCTTCCAAGTCTCCGTCTCTCTGCCTCTCTCCCTCTCTCTCTCTCTCTGTTTTTCTGTCTTCACCCTCAAGTCTCTTACTTCTGCCTCCCTCTCTGATCTCTCTTCAAAGTTCTCTCTCTCTCTCTCTCTCTCTCTCTCTCTCTCTCTCTCTCTCTCTCTCTCTCGATTCCTGCCTCCACTCTTAGTCTCAGTCTCTTTTTTTTTTCCCCTATGGTCCTCACTGGCACATATTGCCACCTCTTTCCTTTCATCTAGCTCTGAGCTTTTGTCTCCCATTCTTTTCTTTCTTCTTCTTCCTCTTTTAAAGTTGCCACACTTTTTTATCCTTCAAGATCTTTTTTTTATTTGTGTGGGCTTTAATGAGAGAACATTTTAAACTGGCTATAAAACTTGATATGAATTTTGTTGGCGATTCAACATGGTTTTCATAATGTTTGTATAGTGACTTACCTGTATTATTAATGTTTAGCTGGGAATTTATGTATCGGACAAAGGAATAGTGCAGCACATTTTGTTGTTGTTGTTGTTGGCTTTATATTACTTTTCAGCTGTTCTTCAGCAGTGCATGATAATGATATTGTGTGTACAATTCTGTTGGATCCAGACCAAGCGGACGGGGGGGGGTGGGGGGGGGGGGGGGGGGGGGGGGGGGGGGGGGGGGTTGTTGTTGTTGGCTTTATATTTTCACTTTTCTTTCAGCTTGCAGGGGGGGGTGGGGGAGGGGGGGGGGGGAGTGTCTGTGGAGGGGGATGGGGTGCACAGGGGGCACTTCTTATGATTTTGAATGTTTAGTGTTCATGGTAATGGATGACTTGGAACATCACTCTGCCAGCTGCCAAAGTATAAAAAATATTTTTTTGAAAAAAAGGTAAAATTCTTCATCTTAATAAAAAAAAAAAAAAGTAAAATTTCCTTATGAAATAAAACAAAGCAGAAAGTACAGTCCTAACTAGATAAATTCCCTTTAAAAACTCTGTTGTTCCCAAACAATTTTTCCCTCTGGTCAAAGCAAATTCGTTCTGATTGCAATAGTTATGGTGAAACGCAGTTTTAAAAATATGTAAAGTTCTATTTCTGCCACCCCCCTTCAGTTCAAACTGGATAGGAATGGCTTGAACTTGGGAGTTCTTTATAAGCCACCCCCCCCCCCCCCCCCCCCCCCCCCCTGCTCCTATGTCGTCCCCCCCAATCCCCCTCCTTCACTTTCTACCCTCCTCAACCCTCATCCCTACATCATCCGTCTTTCTGCACACGGTTGTTTGATGTGGCCAGTTTATGTTTCC
Organism: Conus betulinus; assembly: GCA_016801955.1. Lineage (NCBI taxonomy): Eukaryota > Metazoa > Mollusca > Gastropoda > Neogastropoda > Conidae > Conus > Conus betulinus. The sequence goes on along the minus strand of JADBJO010001245.1, from coordinate 289,204 downwards.
ATGCTTTGTTGTTGGTTCCCCCCCCCCCTCATGGGTCCATGAAGTCAACATCGGTAATGCCTCCCCCCTAATTCCCCCCCCCCCCCCCCCCCCTCTTCCACATCCCTAACAGTAACACAGTTACCTCACGTATGTGTTGTCATTCTGTATTTTGTAAGTGTGAGCAGTGTAATTTGTCCTAGGACAGTATCAGAGTACCATCCCACAGTCCCATAAACATTCTGAGATCTACGGCAGCTTGTTCTCTATCTAAATTGTTTTACACAGAACTGAACTGAATGAACTGTTACTATCAAATCGTTGCCAGGAAATACAACTGCTGTAACTTTTTTTTTTGTTTGTTTTTTTGTTTTTTTTTTGTTTTTTTTTTTTTTCCCCAGATTTTTGGCATACTATAACCAGTATCAGAGTGGGCCAATGAGCATTATCCTGAAAATAAACATGCTGTACAATAATCAAAATACTTGTACCATAACTCAGCTCGCAGTATAAAAAATCATATCTTGTGGGGATATGTAATCAGTTTTTTTGTCTCCTGTTAAATTTGAGTTTCAGACATACAGCATAACCTCATTTATGATTTCCGGGAAGTGATATTAATCCTCACACTGAGTCTAAGGCTAGTTTTGTAAGTTGACTAGGCATGTGTTCGTTCCTGTTCGTTCCTGTTATTTTCTCTAGAACTCTCTGTCTGTCTGTCTGCTTTCTCTCTCCCTCTCTGACTCTCACTCTGTCTCTCTCTCTCTGTCTTCCATGTGTCTATCTCCCTCCCCTTTTCCCCCCCCCCCCCCCCCCCCCCCCCCCCCCCATCTGTCATGTGTGTGTGTGTGTGTGTGTCTGTGTGTGTGTGTGTGTGTGTCTGTCTGTCTGTGTGTCTGTGTGTGTGTGTTGCGTGCGTGCGTGCGTGCATGCGTGTGTGTGTGTGTGTGTGTGTGTGTGTGTGTGTGTGTGTGTGTGTGTGTGTGTGTGTGTGTGTGTGACTATTTCCTTTACATATTTTGGTGTGTGTTTGTTTCCTTCTTCTATTTGATTTTGATGTCTGACAGTATCTCTGAACAGTAATGGCTGCTTTTAACACAGTTTCTGTGGGCTTGAATGCAAGAATCTATTCACAGACCTTTCTGTATAGTCTGTGCACATCTGCTTTAGAATTACACCTTTCTTAAGGATCTGGACTTTGCTTTTTGTGTCACCTCCTCCTCCTCCCCTACCCCGTGTGATTGTCTCTGGATGTATATATATGTCATATATATATGCAGTCAGCCAGTCACCAGTCAGCCCAGCCCCTCCCTGATACAGTGGAACCCCTCAGTAAAAACCTCCAACTTTCTAAAAGACTTGGGTCTTCAGGCCAATAGGCCAAGGAGGAAGTCACCCACACTGCATCATAAAGGGACAAGACTTCCCCAAAAGCCAGTTCAGAAGGGCGTCTCTTCTCTGAGAAGGTTTTTTTTATTGACTGGTTTCTATGTATTGATTCAGAAAAATACAACAGTGTATGATACACACTACAGTAGTTACAGTAACAACAGCTGGTTACAATGATAATAAAGTGGGTTAAAACGTCTTCTATGCAATTATTGTGTGTGTACATGTGCCTGTGCCTGCATGCTGTGCCTGTGTGCATGCGTGCGTGCGGGTATGCGTGTGGGAGTGTTAGAGTGTTTGTTACATGTGTATGTGACTTTGTCTGTATACAGGTCTATGTATACAGTGAGCAAGTATATATTATAATATATACTTTTTTTTTATGTCCATGTGTGTGTACATATATGCAAAATGCATGTGTGTGCATGTGCATGAGTGTGTGTCTATGCATGTCTATGTGTTTCCACATACACATGTATTATGGATGTACACATACATGCTCAATGACACAACAACACATGCATTATAGTGTACACACATAAAAGTCTCGAGCAGGCTTGCACACATCTGTGTCTGCTTGTGCTCGCGCACGCTTTCACTTCACACATGCACACACACACACACACACATGCTCTCTCTCTCTCTCTCAAGCTTTCTCTTACATGCATGCAAACACACACATGCATGTGTTGCGCACGCACACACACACACACACACACACACACACACACACACACACACACACACACACACAACACACACGTACAAATCACTCACCTCAGTCATGGCAATCTACTTATGCTAATGTCAACTAATTTTCAAAAAAATCAAAGGAAAAGAAGAATGAGGCTTTGTCGACAGCAAAACACTGATCAGTTTCCCAACTGCTCTGACAATGAAAACAGCCTCTAACTTGTTCAATTAACACCCCACCCCCACCCCACCCCACCCCCCCTCCCTTCCATGGTGTACGTTCCACCCTTTAACATGGAACAAACTAAAAGAATTAACAAAAACAGAGTTGACATTTACTATACACAAAGGAAGATCACGAGACTGATGTCAGTGAAGAATGCTCTTGGAACTCCTAAAAATCCCCTTTCCTCTTCTGAAAGATGGATTTTTTTTTATCATCATCATCCTTTGGGCTAGTGCTTCAAAAGAAGTTAGTGGCCTGTTCATTTTTAATTTCAGTTACAGGACTAAAAATGTTACTAACCAAACAGCACAAATTTCTAGCCTTAACGGAAAAAAATGTTACTAACCAAACCATACGAATTACTAGCCATACAATAAGAACATTGTACAGCATATGGTGTGAAAAAGTAAACTGCACAGTGCATAATGCCAAAAAAGAGTATTTAATACAGACAACATCCCTACCATGCATGCACACACAACACATCACAAAAAAATGAATATCAAACAAAATGAAAATCAAAACAGACACTAGTACAAGGTTTCTTTTCTTTTGAGGTTCAGGGGGGAAAGGTGGGGGAAGAGGACAAGTTGTCTTCCAAGGAATTTTAAAAAAAATCTTAAGTTTGGACAGCCAGAGGTGCAGGTAACCTGTCAAAAAGTTGGATGACCAGATCAGAAAAAAACATGTTGTAGTAAACAATAGTAGTAGTAGTAGTAGTAGTAGTAGTAGTAGCAATAACCGGCAAGTTTTCCAATTGTTTTTGCCTTTGGTGATTACAAGTTTTAAGTTTTATCTGTAGTTGCCAAGTTTTTTGTTCTACTCACTAAATATGAGTAAAATGCTCGATACTTTCGTGGCTGCTTTTGACCTCAATTTCTTTGAAAACATTTCTAGAGACTTCCATATTATATATATATGTAGACCACTTTGTCCAGAGATCAGAAAGAGACACTGATGTCATACAAGATACAGTACTACAGAGAGGAGAAATAGGCACTCACTGACCCAGTGCCATCATTGAATTTGTTTTTGATGGTTTTTTTTTTTTTTTTTTTTAAGGGGGGGGGGGGGGGGTAGGGGGGGGGGGGGGGGGGGGGGGGGGGGGGGGGCAAGCCTGGGGGAGCTTTTTTGTTTCACAGATCAAGTACAACTTTACTTGTCTAAAGTTAGCAGTACCCATATTTTCTCATGGGGCAGAACAAAATGTTAGCATGATTGACCATGTTTTCAATTTTACCATAACATAGGTAGTGGTTGCTGTAGTAGCAGAGAAATCTGTTTAAGACAAAAAAGGATGGATGAAGGCGAAGGTGGGGGGGGGGGGGGGGGGGGGGGGGGGGAATTAGTGGAAGTGAGTGAGCGCAATGGCGAAAGAACATTGCAAACGGATGTCTGTCTGTATGTGTGTGTGTGTGTGTGTGTGTGTGTGTGTGTGTGTGTGTGTGTGTGTGTATACATGTGTATGCACTGGAAGGAAAGACTGGGCAGAGGGGGTGCAGATCCTTGGGAAAGGAGATGGTTTGTTGAAGAGGGAAGGAACGGAGGGGTGGAATGTTATCACCACATGTTGAGATGACAACCTGTACCTGTCCAATTGAAAAGGAAAATAAATCTAGCAGTTAACGCTCCTTCTTCCTCTTCTCCCCTCTTCCTTTCCCTCACCACCATTATACCCATACACACACACACACAAAAGGAGGACGGAGGAGTAAATAGCTCAGTGTGTAAAAGGCTGTGTAGGAAATATTCAAATAAACGGTATGGGGCTAAACATAATAAAGCCAGAAACTGCAACAATATTATGTCTGAAGCAAAAACAAAACAAAACAAACAAAAAAAAGAAATTTCACATTATATACATCCAGAAAAAAGAACTTTGTTTTGATACCAGTTGCTGATGAAGTCAAAATTCAA